>ML685770.1:1960670-2002015 GCA_007922175.1 Pelusios castaneus | reverse complement strand
ACACACACACACACACACACACACACACACACACACACACACACACATAGAGGCTTCCCAAGGCGCAGTGCAGCCGAGAAACAAACATATCTAATGGTCTGACGGGACCTGTTCAAATTGTTACATCAGTCACTGAAACCCCAGTGTGGCATCACGTGGGGAGAGATGTGCACACACACTCCTCCCTACCCCTCTTATGGTGCTCTTCACCTGTAGCTCTCAAAATACACTTTCCAAAGGGAGCCAGTATCATTATCCCCATTGTACAGAGGGGGGAACTGAGGCAAAGAGCAGAGACATGCTCAGTAGACTCCACTCCCTTTCCAGAGCTGGGGCTAGAACCCAGACTCCTTTACCCTCAGTCAGTCAGCCCACACAGAAACCCCTCTTACGCTGAGCTGCTTTTGGGTGGGGGGGAGGGAGAGGCGTTAGCATAGCCAGCAAGGCCTAGCACTGGCATGTCTATGTCACCTCTGAAGTAGGATAGGAATTGGGTTCTATCCCTTTAAATAGCTGGCGAGTCCTCTGGCGGCACCCACCGCGTTGTACGGTTGAGACCTTAGTCAGCCGGAACTAGGCCTGCTCACTAGCCGGCCATTTGCACTGGATGGTTCTGTCCCACTGTTGTGCAAAGGGCAAAAGACACAACCGCAGGGCAGGGGAGGCAGTAGAGGCTTAGAACTAGGTACCCTTTGGCCTTGATGCTAAGAGCTGGCTGTGCAGACCAGGGCTGTCACGATGGCAGGGGGGGGGGTGTGACTGCTACAGCCCTGGCAGTAAAGCCTGCAGTTAAATAGCCCCACTGGTTGCTGGTTTGAGTCCCAGGGTGCAATTGTTCCCCCGGCCTCTACTTAGGGAACCTGACTCCATCTAGCCGTGAACTGGCATTAGTGGGTCAAGCTCTGATCCCTCGCACAGGAGCGGGTGGCTGGGCTGCAGCAGAGAGAAGGGACGGTAGGACAGACACATCCAGTAGTGCACGTCACTTAGACCAGCCATGGGGTGCTGAGAGGGCCATTTGCTCTGGCAGCCACAGCTGAGACGGACCCCCGAATCCCTAGTGTTATTGGAGCAGCTGAGAGGGAAGGTGCAGACTCCACAGTATTTGATTGCATTTGCTTTGCTGGTTCTGGCTGATCCCACCCTGGCTCTCATCTCGTCTTTAATTATATGCACAGTGACCAGCATCAAAGCCGCACTGTGCCAGCGCTGTACAGACTCAGTGCACGAAAGGCCCTGCCCCGAAGTGCTCAGACTCCAAACAAACAAAGGAGGGGAGGGGAAACTGAGGCACAAAGCAACACATGACTTGCTCAAGGTCACTCAGCAGCTCAGTGACAGGGCCACTGAAAAAACCCAGATGTCCTGATCCCGGCCCCATGACTTAGACGCTAGACCAGGCCCCCTTGTCTCTGCCACGTTTTCCTCTTGGTCTGTCTGCACTGCAGGAGTTAGAGGGGATTGGGACTATGGGGTAAGGGTGGTGTGAAGCCACATTTATGTGTTTGTGATTGGGTGTGAGAGAGACAGAAAAAGACAGACTGTGATTGTGTGTATGTCCATGTGTATGCACGCACGCACAGCTAATACCATGACAAGCCCAGCGCTCCCCTGCACAATGGATTTTTTTGCACTGTTTGTACAGCACCTGGCACCGTAGTATTATATATTACCATATTACAGTCATATCTCACTAGGAGCTCAGCTCCAGAATTCAGCCTGGTCAAAATCAGGCAAAAGCCACAAGGACTTTGGGTCATTATCATTTGATTGTTCTGGCAGCTTTGTATAGTGCTCTGACTCTTCGATGAGCGAAATCAGCATCATTAGCCCTACATTACAAGCAGGGAAACTGAGGCACAGAGGCTTTCCACATCCCGCCAAGCCGCAGCTGAGAATGAAACCCAGCCCACTGGTCCTCCAGCCCTCCCACCCCGTGTTCTAGCCCAGTAGACTACCATTTCCAGGCCCGTGCTGGGAGCCTAGTGCCCAGCCCTAACCCCTTCCACCAAACTCCCTTCCCAGAGCTAGGTGTAGAAGCCAGGCATCCCAGATTCCTTTTGAAGGCTGCCTTTCCAAACCAGAAATGGGGAAGCCAGATAGATTTCACATGAAAGGCAGAAATGTCGGGAACTAACCAGTTGTTAGAGATTGAACAGAGGCCGTGACTTGCCCTAATGCTAAGAAGTGATTCCTATTATTTGTTTTCCTATTCAATTAATCTGGGACCCCTGCATTTCTGAGCCTTGGAATTGTGTTTCTCCCCACATCTGGGGACAGGGATATCAAACCCTGATCTGGGACTTTCCCAGATTAAGAGCAGAATATACACTATAATCCAAGATGGGCCCTCTGTGTTGCTGACACGGGAAAAAACTACATCCATGGGCTCCACAAGTGTATTTTGTGCCTTTCCATCCTCTTTTTGCTCCCATTTGCCAGCCCATTCAGTTCACAACAGAGCAAGAAGTTTGGTGTAATACACAACCAGACTTCAGCTGTCTACAGATGCAAATTATTTTCACTCACCACTATTTTCCTCCATTGCCACATACACCCGTCTCCTTTCTTTCATCATCGCCTATTTCTCATTCATTTCTTTTTCCCTACCCTAAATATGTTATTTCTGTAAGCAAATCCAGCTTCCTGGTTGGTATTTAAGCCAGGAATATACACACACAATGTTTGGGCTAATCAGTTTTTAACTGCAACAACAAAAATCACAAAAAGCAGAAAAAATTATCACTTTTCAAAAGGCAGCAAAATTAATTTTTATTTTACAACTTTGCCTGATCATTTCTCATGCTACAGTTCCACAGGCTCAATTCTTGCCATGAATGGGGCAAAGAGAGAGATTATGCACAGTGGTGTCTAAATGCTTTCTGTTTTAAAATCCAGCTCAAAATTCAGTCTCCGGAGCCCTGGCCCTGATTCTGCAACAAATCTTTTTTCTTCTTCCTGAATCAGGCACACAAAACCAGGGGCAGGATTATTTGGGAGGCATTCTTTTCCTCCACAAAGAAAAGAGAGACACACAGAGCCAAATAAAATAGAATACAAAAAATATTTCTGTTTTCATAAAACACCTTCGAGTAGAGGAACTATTATTGCATGCCATTAAGCCCTCCCAAAAAGCAGACACAAAATAATTCTAGATTGATTTACCAGAATTAATGCAGAGAAGTAAATAGATAGCTCTCACTTCTTTTTATCCAACATAGGCTGGGACAGGAAAAGTCCCTAGCAAACAGCTTATTAAAAATATCAAGATAACACCATCCAAAGCAAAATCAAATCCAAAGGAGAGATTGTGTATTAGGTTATAACACCGTGTGCATCACCTTTGATAAAAGCCAGTCCACCAAATACAATATACATACATTGCTTTCTTATAAATATACTTTAGGAAGGAAGGAAATACCATCTTTTCTGACAGCAAGGTTAATTGTTATTTCAGTTTATTCACCTTGAGGAAAAAGGGACAAGGCAATTGTTTAAACCCCTGCAAGATTAAGGGCCAAAATAATCGTTCTCTGTAATCTGAGCACTTTGCAAACATTATTAATTAAATGAAAGTTTCCAACTTTCCTTTCCATTTGGAAACCAATGAATCCCAAATCTTTTTCCCAGGTCGAGAAGTTGCAAAAGCTTGGAGCCCCCAGGGAGAATTTTTCTTTATAGCAAAATCCAGCTCAAAAAACAAACAAACCTCAGCTTTATTTCCACCCCTGTACAGCATTCAATTTTGAGTTTTGGATTATTTGCCACCCGGCTAGGAAGAGAAATGCCCAAATCTGGATCCAGCAATGCTGCAAAATTCAGAGCATTGCTTTTCTGTCCAGCCCCCCTCCGAAAAAACCCATACAGCATAAATTGGGAGAAATTCTGCAAATTCTGGGTGCTCCTTACAACAGATTTCAACCCTGCTGCTTGCGGGGAAGGGGTGGGAATATTTTCACCATTGCTCAGAAAGCCTACCTCTCCCAAACACCTTGTTTCCTTAAGTGGTTGGAATGTTCCTGTTTGTGCACTCAGCTACGGGCATGGGGATCATGTATGCATGAATGGAGTTGTACATGAAAAGCAGCATGAAACATGCATGCAAAGGTGATCTAATGGTAATCACTCTGGGATCTAACGGGAAACACAAACACTCCTGCATCTCCTCCAGCCCTTCACGGCACAGCAGATATTTAATTCTTGCACGAAAAAAGCAGCTTGTATCCCCCCACCATTAACAGATTCTCAAATTCCCCCTTTTCTGGGTCTGCTGAACTCTCCTCACTTTCCCTTCCCGTGCATGAAATAAATATTTCCAGGTAGGGAAAAAGAAATCAAATCACATAAGCTTCCCCCATCCTTAAAATCAGCGCCCCAAAGCATCTCCATCATTTTGCCCCATTGCACAAAAAATACCAACTTGAGAAGAGAGGCGGCGGTGATTTGAATTTGCTGCATGGTTTTTTCCCCCTCTAAAAGCCTGATTTCTCCCGGAAAAGTAAATAAGCTGCGTTCCCTGGGTGAGCTAACAGCTGAGGGGCAGGCCCCTCCATAATGGGGTTTTAATCACAGAAAAGTCTTAGCGAGCTAGGCAAATCCAGAGCAGCGAAGCTGGACGGTGGAGCCCGGGCACTGGAACCACGCTAGATCTGTGGAACCCAGGCGTCCTGGGCTTCGGCACACACTGACCCCTCTCTCCGTAGAGCGGGGGGTGGACGCTTACCTGGTTGGCGGCCAGTCGCTCTCTCCCTCGGCAAAGTTTACCGCGCCAGCCGGCCGGGTAGTCCGGAATGGGTGGGGGCAGGGGCTGGCTGGCGGTGCGGGGCGAGCTAAGGCCGAGGAGCCCCCCACGCTCACCGCTGCCGGGAGGGAGCCGCGGGGCCACTGACGCGCCAGACGGGATGCGCTGCGCCGCGCCTGTGTGGAGCCGGGCGCTGCAACTCCGCGCAAGGGAGGAAGCGGCTGGGTCCTTCCTGCGCGGCGCGCTGGACCCGCCGGGCCCCCGCCCTGCAGCTACAATGGCAGAGCCAGGGGCCGGGGGGGCCGCGCCGCGCTCATGGGTCACGGGGCCTTTCCGAGCCCCGAAAGGGCTGGGGGGGAATGATGCAGCGGCGCCATAAAGGGCAGCCGCCGGGAGGGGGTGGGGTGAGCCGGATCCCCAGCGGGTGTAAAGCAGCATCGCTGCATTGGAGTCAGTGGGGCCGGATCCCCGGCGGGTGTAAATCAGCATCGCTCCATTTACCCTGATTTACACCAGGGGAGCATGTGGACCCACTGACTTCCATTTACTGCTCTAGTGGCTGGAAACCCAGCGCCCTGAGACTTGCCCTCAGGGAGGGTTTGGTGCCCCCGTCTGAGTATGACCCCTTCCCCTCGGGGCAGCGGGGACCTCGGGAGTATTTTTCCCAATATTCAGTCTCTACCTGAGCAGGTGGTGGCTGGGGTGGGCTGAGAGTGCTAGAGGGGCAACTTGTGTCTGGGAGCCAGGACTCCTGGGTTCTATCCTTAGCTCCAGAAGGAAACTGGGGCCTAGTGGGTGTGAGGAATGAGGCAGTGGGGACAGTTACCACCCACCCCACAGACTTTTCATAGGTTTTCATGCCCCATTATGCCTTCCACTCCCCAACCTGCAGGATATCTATAATGTTCTGTAGCAGGACACATCTCTGCCCCCCCTTCTGGATTTTTTCTGAAATGACCCTCCTGGATTCTGTCCCTGCTCCAGGCAGGTGGAGGGTCTGTTAGTGCAGGGGTCAGTTAGGATTTCTGGGTTCTATCTCTGGCTCACTTAGATGGTGGGGGAGAGGAGGATTGGGAGTCACGACTCCTAAATTCTCTCCCCCCCCCCCTTCCCACTGGTTTGCTGTGAGCCCCTGTTCAATACCTTTGTCTGTCAGTCAGGGTCCTGTCCCCTTGATCCACCTCCCCTCCCTTAGTCCTTCCCAGCGGATGGCTCTTCCTTAGCCCTTGCATGAAGTTGGTGTGTTGGGTCTCAGCTCAGTTCCCGCATCGCTGGAGGAGTAGGGGACTCTGCACCAATCTTCCCTGGGGCACACTGAGTAATGGAAGGGCCTGACTCTGAATAGCAGTCATCTCAGTCTGGAAGCCCCTTGGCTCTGGTGTAAACTGCCATAGAGCAATGGAGAATCAGGCCCAAAAGTTGCCAGCCCTCTCTGTGCTTCTTGTCCCCATACAGTATGATGCCAGTTTCAGGTTGACACACAACCCTTGCACCTGCAGCCAGCACATTTTCCCCCACACTCATGCCCCTGTCCTGCCAGGCTGACCCTAGGGGGTGCTCTTCCCTCACAGTGGGTGCTTGCCCCAACACCTCTGTGCAATGCTAGGGGGTGCTGTACTGCAGGGAGCAGGGTGGGAGGGTTCAGTGGGGGGTACTCTGTCCCCACAGTCAGTGACAACCCCTGTGCCTCAGCATGGCACATGGGGTGCTGCTGCAAAGCACCTTGGAGGTTCAGTAGGCAGCGCGCCACTATCTGAGAGCTGTCCGTTCTGGCAAGCACAACATTCAAGGCTCTATGCTGCAGGGGGTGGGCTCTGTCTCCTCTTAATTTGTCTGTAGTTTCATTTGATGCTTCCTATCTTAAACTTTTGCATGCCGCTATTAAACTGCTCCCCACGCTAGAGGTAGCTGCATCGCAGTGCAGGGCAGGGGTTCCCTGTATAAACAGCCCTTGTGTGTCCCCCCCCAGAAGCAGCTGCGTCTCAGGTGCTAGTCAAATTGATGGCCGGGTTTCCCACCCATAAGCATCTCTTTTCTGGAGGTGTTGGGAGCCTGGTAGGTTGAAGAGACGTTGCAGTCTGTGCACAACAGGAGCCCTGATCTCGGTCAGCATCTGTGCAGCGTCAGGCACAATGGGGGCCCTGATCTCATTCAGGCCCTTTAGGCACTACTATAACGTTCATAACAATATCCAGCAGCGGGGCGTGAATCATTATCATTTAAGATCTGTAAACCTGGCCCGCAGCACGGAAAGAGAAACTCCTCCTGTAATGCTGGACTAATGAATCTGCGAGGAATGAGAAAGAGCCGCATAAATATTTATTCCCCTCCCTGCTCATGTATTTCCCCTCTTCCCCCCGCCTCTGCTCTGTTAATGAAGGACCCTTATTATGCTACTAAAATTCCTCCCCAATTTGATATTTTAATGTTTCTATAAAAAGCTTCCAGTTTGCTGCAGATCTGCCATTAAACTCCCTCTCCACTCCCCCGCCACAGCTCATACCACCCCACCATCGGCATGATCCCAAGAGCCCCATTTCCTTATACTCCAGTTTCCCCTACTCTCCTGCTTTGTACAGCTCAGGCTTCAGGGGACCACTAAGCTAACCATCTTGGAGCTCTCTGCTCCCGAGATGTGAATGTGGCCTTTTAATCTACAACCAGCAGGTCACCCCCATGGGGGAGTATAGCTGCTCATGTGCCTCCATGCTGCTTTCTGCTGTCTCAAGCCAAACTGCTGGTGTGTGTGCCATAGCCCCAATACTGCCAATAGGGATTCTCCTTCATCCCCAGCCCACAGCTTTCGCAAGCAGAAGGAGCCTGGATCTTCAGAGTTGGAATCATGACTATAACAAAAAATCAATACAGAGGGCGGAAGGTTTATAGAAGCCTTCCAGACACAGGACACAAGTTTTGTGTGGTTATCTGCACTAGAGCGGAAGGGCTGTGTCCTGCACCAGGCACGCACCAGGCACTGCAGGGCCTCGACCTCTGTCAGAGTTCGTGCCACACTTGGCACTAGAGGGCTCTGCAGCGCCCAGTGCCATGGGGCCAGCTGTATATGCCTAGCTCACTACTACCCCTGGGTCTCCAGTGAATTTTCTCATCTCCCACAGTCCAGGACCAGGGCAGCTCAAGGTTCCAGACAGAGGCGAAGGGGACACATGCACAGCGCTGCCTGCAAACACAGCTTCTGCCCATTCAAATCCTCACGCCATGCCCAGTGTGGTCTCACCGTGCCCTGCTTGCCGTCCTTGGATCGTGCCATTCTGGCTGCGTGCTTAGCTCGGTGCTTGGTGTGTGCTAATCTCAGCACACGCCACCCTCAGTGCATGCCAGTCCCACTGTGGGCCACCCTCCCTGAACATCTGCACAATGTGTCTCGGACTCATCCCCCAACCCCTCAGCTCTGTGGAGTTTACAGGCAGGGTCTTTGGCAAGCTTTAGCCTTCTTCTCCAGGCCTCAGGTGGTGCTGCGGGTGGCAGGCGCCCGGGCACAGCCATCCCAGCCAGTGGCTGGCAAAATTGATGAGTGGCAGGAAAAGCCTCTCGAGGCTGTTGCTTGGCAACAGAAATGCCTGATGCCAAGGAAGAGACAGGGAAAGGGCGGGTGTTTTCCTTGAACAGTCGGAGCACAGCAATGGGGTTTGGAGGGAGCGCAGCGGTGGCTTGGAATACCAATGCAAGTGGCAGAAGTGTGCTGCCTGGGTCCCTGGGGTGGCTGCCTGGGCTGGCAGGGGGAGATTCCAGAGAGGGCCTGATTCAGGCCTGTCACCATGGTATTGGAGCCCCTCCTGGTGGTGCATTAAATTATGTGACTCCCATCTATCATGTGCCAGTTTGGGGGACTTGGGTGTCATCTGGGGGGTTCCCCTGTCCTTGGAATCAGGCATCTTGGGGTGTAATCTGGAGCAGGTGGTCTCATACTGGGGATCTAGGGTGTCATCTAGGTCAGGGGGTCCTGTGACATTGGGAGCTTGTGACTGTGTAAGCAGTGTGACCATGAGAGCCCATGGGGGTGCATGGTATGGGGTGTGCATGTTCCCTTGAGGACCCAGCAGCAGAAGGGCCCAGAAGTGGGCACAGCTGGGCTCTCCCTGCCCTGGCATCTTATAATCACTGTAATCGTATTATGCTGGATGAGGAGCAGCTGGCATGTGACTGTGGAGGCCCTGTGGGAGGGTGACTCTGGGACTAGCAGAGTTGGGGGGGAGGGACCAGACTCCCAGCCCTGTGAGGGGAGAGGTCTGGTGGGCAGAGCAGAGGGCTGGGGCCAGGACTCCTGGGTTCCATTCCCAGCACTGGGTGGGAGCAACAGTGTTTCACACCCAAATTGCACTAGTGCAAATGAGAGCACAGGCTTCAGGGCAATGGCAGTACAGCTTCTGTGTTACACACTCATAGCACATAGGGCTGGAGGGGCGCCCTGAGCCACCCTGTCCTGTCCTTGCTCTCACATGGAGCCTGTTGTACACACCGGCTGCCTGATAACAGCAGGAGCTCAGTACATAGCCCTTAGTGGAAGGGTATTTCCTGTCCTGGGCATTGCGGTGTGCAGTTTCTCTCTCCTAGCCCTGATCATGCAGGGACTCAGGCCGGTGCTGGGAAGTTGCATTTATTATAAAGTGGCCGCTGTCTCTTTGAATCACCCATGGCCTCTAGTTCTCTTAGGTTAATAACGGGGCGGTAATTTGTAGCCAGCTGTCAGTTTCAGGGGGATGGGATGGGAAGAAGAAAGTGGCGGGAGGAACGAATCTGAGATGCCACTGTGCTAGCTTGAACCAGAGGCTGCAAATGATTAGTTTGCGTTACAGTCACCCCTGTCCAAGATCAGGGCCCCACGGCCCAATGTCAGGGCCTCACTGTGCCAGGCGCTGCACAGACCGTGACTGAGATCAGGGCTGTGATTGAGCAAGACCTGCACAAGACTGATGCAGATGGCCCCCGCGCCAAGGGAATCACACCCACGACATGAAGGTCAGTCAAGAGATTCATGAGTTCTGTTCACAGCTCTGCACAGACCAGCTGTGTGCCTAGGAACAGCCCTTTCCCCTCTCCGTGGCTGTTTCCCCTCTTCTCCCCTCCCTGTGCCTATTCAGCTGGTGAGATCTTGGGGCCGGGACCGTCTCGCTGTGTGTTTGTTCAATGCCCAGCACATGGGGGCCCTGATCTCCCTCAGGTCTGTGCGATGTGGGGCTGGCCCCCATCTCCGTAACCAGTCTCCTGCCTTGTAGCAGATCAGAAGGCAGGATCCCCCTAGAAGGAGGAGGAGTCCAGGGAGTGTGGGATGCCCAGCTCAGCCCGCAAGGCTGCACCCCTGCTGCCTGCACCGCTGCTGCGCCCTGTCCCTGAAACTCTGCCAGATCCCGCCGAACTTCAGCCAGCTCTGCTGCGGCTGTAATTAACAAAGGGGGAGTGAGGGGAGGATGGCTGGGGTCCCTTAAGAGCCCCGGAGCTATGCCAAGCACTGGCACAGGGACACCCCCATAGTGGAACACAGGCTGAGGAAGGGGTCAGGGTGCGGGCGAGACAGCCAGTGTGTTAGCCCTGCCTGTGCCGCTCTCCTTCTCTTGCTGTCTGTGCTTTTGGGTCCCCATGGGCCTTCCGTCTTCATTAGCTCCTCACATTAACATGGCAAATTCAACTGCAGCTTGCCATGCTTTATGGCACCAGAATTAATTACTCTCCGAGCACAAGCCCATCGGGGAACAGAAAGGGAGAGGGCATCTTTCTCTGTGCTTTGTGTTGGATTTGCAGCATCTCCGTGCCCAGTGCTGAGATGCAGCTGCCTCTGGGGTGGGGTATGGGGCTGTTTATACAGGAATCGCTTGCCCAGTGCCGAGGTAAAGTTTGCCCTGGAGCAAGGTTGTTTATGCAGGGATCCCTTGCCTGGTGCTATGATGCAGCTACCTCTGGGGCAGGCGAGGGAGCTATATATATTGCTCAGGAGAATACTGTGGAGAATGCTACCCCTTCGGTCATTGCAGAGCCTGGGCAGTAGTAGCCCCCCTTCATACGAGCGTACAGCTAAATTGATGCAGCCCCTAAAGGAGGAGGAAATGTAGAGTGATAGCAGGTCCCACCAGGCCCCAGTCTCGCACCTGAGGAAGTACCCAGCGTAATACAAATACAGCGCCAACCTGCAAAAAACGATCAGAGTCATGGGATGGAGCAGGGAACATCAGGGCCTCTCCACTGCCCCACCTCATGCTGGGGCCTGATTATCATCCCCTTTCCTCCACTCTATTCCCTGGGGATCCATCCACCCCCTACCCCCAGGGCATCTATCTATCTATCTATCTATCTATCTATCTATCTATCTATCTATCTATCTATCTATCCCTAGATTATCATACACACATATATTCCCATTCCACACTTGTTCCACCTCTCACCTTTACACACACGCCCTCCTGTGCACGCACGCTTACACACATTCACACACACACATACACACCCCCATCACAAAGTCGATCCATTCCTTAGCCCCCTAGCTCCATTTCTGGAGACATGGCTTTACCTGTCAGCCAGGCCCATGCAGCACTGAGACCACCTGACAGCGCAGATCAGCTCACAGGTGGATTTGGGAAGGAGGGAGGGTTCAAAGCTGCCTTTTCCTGCAATCTTGGCTGTTCTTTTGTTGTCCCTGTGAAGCGCAGCCCACAATAGCAGTTCATTTCAAACAAGAAATTTACACAGAGGAGGATGTTTGATCTAGGAACAGCAGGTTCCTAGATATGCGAACACACTTAAACTCTTCTTGAGGTGATGTGAGGGTCACCCCTGAAATACAGATTCTTCCTCTGGCCTTTTATCCCAATTCCTGCTGCTGCACCTCACCATATAATTTGCTTCTGAAGAGGAGCACAGTGGCTGTTTATACAGGTATCCCTCAGCTGGTGCTGAGATGTGACCAATTCTAATTGGTGTGTGGGGGCTGGTTCTACAGATATCCCTTGTCTGATGCTGAGATGCAGCCACCTCTGGGGTGGAGAGTCACTCAACATCAGTATGTAACAATTTAAGACAGGAAGTGAGGAATCTGGTATAGTTGATCCAGGTGCTGCACAGACCCTGGTCAAGATCAGGATCTCCATTGTGCTGGGTGTCACACAGATACATGCTGAGGACAAGCCCACTGACTTAGACAAAAGAGGCCCCCACCCCACACCCTGCCCCTACAGCACAGCATCCTCTAGTGCTGCGCTGGGGGGAGAGTGCCTTCTGCTGAGTCACTGTGAACACTTCATCTACCCCCAAATTTTTCCAAAATGCTCCCCCTTCTCCAAACAGCTTCTTTTTGCTGGGGAGGAAAGGCGGGACAGGTAAAATTGGTCTCTATCTGGCCCACCTCCGTATTATAAATATAATCAGGGGATTCGATCCCTTCCACCACAGAAAGCCAGATGCAGATGAGGGACCTTGCCCTGTAGCAGCCCTCCCCTGCCTTCCCCTGGATTGGCTGCAGAGCTCTACACAGGGTGTCCCCATGCACCAAGCATGCTGGGGTTGGGCACTGCCATTCATCTGCCACTGGCTCCCTGGGGAAAGTCTGATAGCCTCAGTTCACAATCCGGTCTGGGGTGACAGGGGAGCTGATAGATTAAATGTTGGCAGCAGATTGGCCATTTCTGACATTAGAGGCAGATTCCGCTGGGAGCTGGGCTCCCCGGTTGTCTGACAGAAGGGTCAGGGCACTGGCACCTTGGACAGCTGGCCTGTTCTTCATCAGCAACCTGAGTCAATGTCAACCAGCAGCTGATACTGTCCAGGATGATGGGAATTAAGAGGAACTAGATTGCACTCAGTTCTGTTCACACTTATGGACATCAGAAGTAACTCCTCTCCACTCTATTCTGTTCAAACCAGTGGGAATCAGGAGTAAATGGACTGCACTCAGTTCTGTTCACACTGGTGGGAGTCAGGTGTCACTCCGTCTAGTTTGTGTGCTCAGACTGGAGTAAATCTGGGAACTCTGGGGAAAGGAGTGCAGTTACACCTGGGTAGATGAATGGAGAACAGGAACCCTGAATTAGTGATGGCAGTCAGAAAACTGAGAAGAAACCCTAATGGATGAGTTTGGGTGGACTGTGGGGCATTGATCCAGAAGTAACTGCATCTCAGTATGGGGCGAGAGATCCCTGTATAAACAGCCTCTGGCCCTGCCCCAGATGTGGCTAGGGACCTCTGTGTAAACAGCTCCCTCTCCAGAGGCAGCTGTTTCTCAGCCCAAGGCAAGGGATCCCTGTAGAAATAGCCCCTGACTCCACCCCAGAGGTGGCTGCACCCCAGTGCTGGATTTGTTATGGCTGAGCTATGTTTGTAAAGCTCGTCAGAGCCCAGGTCTCATTAGAGGGGATGAGCTATACCCATTAAAGCTAGCCCCTCCCTGGCTGGGGTTGGAGACAGATAGATTTCCGCTCCTCATTCATGCCCCGGCAGTTTGCTGATGGTTTAGCACCTGTTACTGGGGAGTTACCTTGGCAACGGGAGCATCGCATCAGACTCCTGTCACCTTGGAAACCCCCCCTCACATTGAAAGCCTGTCTGGCTCCTGCAGTCAGGCCCAGAGCCACATCGTGCCATGGCTGCAGCCAGGGTACCCAGAGCATGTCTATCACAGATGGGGGAGGGCAGTGGGGTGTAGTGGTTAGAGCAGGGGGAGCACTAAGATAAGATTCAGGACTTCTGGGTTCTATCCTCCACTCCAGGAGAGGAGCGGGACCTGGTAGGTTAGAGCAGGAGGGATTGGGAGTCCAGACTCCTGGGTTCTATCCCCAGCCCTTCCCCTAACTTAGGAAAGTCACTGCCTCTGTTCTGTGCCTCAGTTTCCCCTTCTGTCAGTGGGGGACCATTGCCTACCTCCTTTGATTGGGTTTTGTGCCATGCTGTGAGACCCCCAATAGAAGGGACCTGGGGCATGGAAAGAGTATCATAGGGCTATCACAGCCAGCTCCATGTGCATGTCCCCTGCCCTGGGCCTGGAACAAGGAAAGGGTTCCTGGATTATCCTGACTGTCCTGGAGCTGCGAAGGGGCATCCTTCCTCACTGCAGCCCACAGTCCTCCCTATCCTTGTAGAAACTCGTAAAACTGAGAGCTCCTGTAATGCAAAGTGGACCCAGTGCAGGGATCAGCCAATCTGCCAAGCGTTAAGTGCCCGTGATTAATTGGCTCTTGTTTGTAAAGCATCTTGGAAATCTAAAGCACTCTGCGGCCCTGACCCCGCACCAGACCGTGAGCTAGGTGGAGAACCCAGGCTTCCTGGCTCTCAGCCCCGTACTGCCAGGAATAGAACCCAAAAGTCTGGGTTCCCAGGCCACTCTGTTCTGGAACCCACTAGACCCCTCTCCTTTCCAAGAACCAGGGGTAGAACCCAGGAATCCTAGCCCTCAGCTCCCCCCATCTTCTTTAACCCATAGACCCGGTGGTTAAAGTATAATTTGACAGGCCACGGAACCCTCCTAATCTCCAGGCCCCCTTCCCGTATTGTCTGGGCCCCCTTCATGCATGTGCAGGCCCCAGCCCAGGTAGGCATTTGCAACCACTTCTCAGTACCACATGCATCGGTTATCGCTAAAATATTTATAATTTTATACGGTGTTCATGTCTATAGCAATTATTGTCACAAACTAGCAAACACTGCATCACACAATAAGTATTGTGATTAACAACGGTGGGGCGTAGGACCTGCCAGCACCCAGGGCAGGGTGGAACATGCGTTCCGCTGGATTTTTCTATTTTTAGGGGCCCTGGAACTCTGGCCCCTCAAATTTGGGGGCCCTGGAACTCTGTTCTGGTGCATTCCCCCTTACTTTAACCCCTGCATAGACCCCCCCCCCCCCCCAGCTCCTCTTCCAGAGCTGAGGAGAGAATCCAGGAGTCCTTACTTCCAGCCTCCCATCTTTCTTTAATTGGTTTTACGATCTTCCCCTGTGCTTACATGGGGCCTGTCACAGCCATGTGTTTAGCAAACTCCTTGCCCTGCTCTGGCTGTGTGTGGTAATGTCTCTCTAGCCACTGTCCTTTTAATAACTTGGGCTCTCTCTGTCTCTTTGCAGCTAACAGCTCCCTGCTTGGAGGCGGCGGTGGTAAGTGTGACATTTAAACTTTTTTACTGGTGTTTTTTTGGTTGGGAGGAACAAAACAAATTAATATTGAATTTATTTGAATTCCTGACTTCCTCCCACATGTGTGTCAAAGTGTTTAGGAGGCAAGGGCAGGAGTGACAGGTTGTGGAGTTTCACTGAAACTCTGCACTCCTGCGTTCAATTTCCTGACTGTGGGCAAAGCCCAGCACCACTCTGTGCCTCATTTTCCTCTCCTGTCTTTTGTTTGTTTTCCTAACAAGCTCTTCAGGGCAGGGACTATCTCTTGCCATGGACTGCTCTGTGCACAGGCTTTGTCTTTATCCCGATCTGTTTATAGCAGCACAACCCACAGATTGGATGCAGGTACGAAAGTGCCTTACGCAGAGCAGATTTGCCTAGTGGTTAGAGCCTTGGAGACCCTAACCTGCTGGGTAAAGCACTTGAAGATCTGCTGATGGCAGCATCATAGAAGAGCTAAGAATTATTATAATAGTAGTGCAGCTTGGTCCTTTCCCTTAGGCGACTAACTAGGTTGGTGTAATTTATCCCAATATAACTGAACCCTGCATGCCCCTTTACCTAGACTGGCATAGTTAAAGCCATGCTTACATGTCTGTGCTGTGTGCAGTACCTGAGCTAGGGTGGATGGATGGATGGATGGATTCACTTCTGATCTTCACCATTCATATCCAAGTAGAACAAGAAGTAATGGGCTTAATCGGCAGTAAAGGAGATTCAGGTCAGACATTAGGAAAATCTTTCTAACTCGAAGGCTAGTTAAGCTCTGGAACAGGCTTCCAGGAGAGGCTGTGGACTTCCGGTTGTTGGAGGGTTTTAAGGACAGGCTGGACAAACACATGTCAGTGACAGGCAAGGTTTACTTGGCCCTGCTTCAGCGCAGGGGCTGAAGTAACAGGTATCTGGAGGACCCTTCAGCCTGACATCACTATGATCACATGAAAGTGGCATAAAGAAAGAAGGCAGGCTTAGAAAATGGTCCCTTCACCCCCACACCAGACCGTCCCAGACCTATGGCTCCCTGTGGCCACCTAGTCTTCCCCAGGTTTCTCTAGGCCACACTCAGACTTGGCTTTAACATGGCGCCCGCAGGATCTGTCTCTGCCAGGATATGTGGATGGAGCTGTGCTTGGGCAAAGACAGCTCAGCCATTCTTGCCTGCCTGCACAGCCACCAGAATCCGGACAGAGGGAGCTAGGGTCGGTTACGCATACGTGCACATGCACATGCACTCGACCTCTCTATTTCTCTCTCTCTCTCTCTCTCTCTCTCTCTCTTTCTCTCTCTCACACACAGACACAAAGCCTGTCTGTCTCTCCTATGCGCACAATGTGTTACATGCCCTGTCACTTCACTCAGTTTTCTCAGGGATCCTTCACCCAATGCTTAGATGCGGCTGCCTCTGGGGGAGAACACAGGGGCTGTTCAGCAGTCTAGAACAACACTGCACAGCAGCTAAGCACAGAGAGAGCGTAATTTTGCATCCAACTGAAGGTGGTGGTGGGAATTCAAGGGGGGTGGTTGAAAGTGACTGCAAAACTAACCTTAACTCCGCTAGTGCCATCTCTGACCGCCCACCCATGCTGGGCTACTTGGCTCAGCACTGACCCTTAGTGAGCCCACACACAGCTGGGGCATCAAAACTAACCCTGACTCCAAGACAACAGAGTCCTGTGGCACTTTTGAAGACTAACAGATTTATTTGTCGCATGAGCTTTCGTGGGAGAAAATCCCACTTCATCAGACGCTTTGAAGATGGGAAAGTTACAGAATGGGAGGAAATTAAATGCAGGGGAGTGTATGACATAAGATCAGGTCAGGCTGTAACAGCAAATCAAAATAGGTGTTAGGATTCAAACACTGGGGAACAGCACATAGAGGAAGGTGAAGTCAAATCACTTGTTGTAATGCGAGAAAAATCCATAGTCCCTGTTTAACCCCAAGACAACTGAGTCAAATTTGCATATAAATTCAAGTTCTGCAGTCTCTCTTTGAAGCTGTGATTTGTTATTCATCAGTTTCAACACAGCTATTAACAAGTCGTCAAGGGAGTGAGCAGGGAGATTGAAGTGTTCCCCATTGGTTTTGTAGTGTTGCAATTTCTGATGTCAGATTTGTGTCCATTTATTCTTTGGCGCAGAGACTGTCCTGTCTGTCCAATATATGAGGCAGAGGGGCATTTCCGGCACATGATGGCATAAATCACATTGGTGGATGAGCAGGTGAACGAGCCCTTGATGGAGTAGGTAGCTTGATTAGGCCCTGTGATGGTGTCATCAGTGTAGATATGAGGGCAAAGTTGGCAGCGTGGTCTGTTGCAGGGATATGTTCCTGCTTTAGTGTTTCTGTTGTATGATCTGTAGTTGCTGGTAAGTATCCTTTTAAGGTTAGGGGGCTGTCTGAAAGCAAGGAGAGGTCTGTCTCCTAAGGTTTGAAAGAGTGAGGGATCATCTTGTAAAATAGGCTGTAGATCTTTGATGATGTGTTGAAGAGGTCTGGCTTGGGGGTTGTAGGTGGTGACCAGTGGCGTTCTGTTGTTGTTCTTCATGGGCTTCTCCTGCAGTAGTTGACTTCTGGGTACCCGTCTGGCTCTGTCAATTTGTTTCTTCACTTCTGCAGGTGGGTACTGTAGTTTTAAGAATGCCTGGTAGAGATCCTGAAGGTGTCTGTCTCTGTCTAAAGGGTCAGAGCAAATGCGGTTATATCTTAGGGCTTGACTGTACACAATGGATCGTGTGGTGTGTCGAGGATGAAAGCTCAAGGGATGGAGGTAACTATACCGATCAGTAGGTTTTCGGTATAGGGAGGTATTTATGTGCCCATCGCTAATTTGCACTGTAGTGTCCAGAAAGCGGATCTCCTGGGTGGAGTGTTCCAGGCTAAGTTTGATTGTGTTGTGGAAATTGTTGAAATCTCTATGGAAATCTTCAAGGGCATCTTTACCATGGGTGCAGATGAGGAAGATGTCATCAGTATAGCGTAGGTAAAGTAGGGGTGCTTTGGGATGAGACATGAGGAAACGTTGTTCTAAATCGGCCATAAAGATGTTGGCATATTGTGGGGCCATGCGGGTACCCATAGCAGTGCCACTGACTTGAAGGTATAAATTATCTTCAAATCTGAAATGGTTGTGGGTGAGTACAAAGTCACAGAGGTCAGCCACAAGTTTAGCTGTGTAAGCTGAGTGCCCCCTACTGAGTTCTCTGCACTCACCTGCACCTCCCTGGATTGCCTAGCCAAGTCATGTTCCCAGCAAGCAGCAGTTTCACAAAGTCACAGCCCAAGGTGGTAGTGCCCGGAGCCCAAACCTCACAATGGAATTAAGGGGAAACTAATGAACCAGGAAAGCATACACCCCTCATCCAGTTCTGCCCACTCCCGGACCTTGTCATTGCTAGCCGTAATGGCTCTTTCACCTACTCCTGACCTCAAGATCCAGTTTTTTTTCTACTTTCAAAAGTCCTGGAGTTGTCACTCGATAAATCATTCCAGGCAGGATTTATCTGTCATCCCATTAACACATGACCTCCCCTCTCACAAATATCACCCGGTAGCAGATATAGCTCTCAACCTCCCACCATGGCAGCAAGATGGGGGGTCGGGGCCTGGCCTTCCAGATTGACAAGGTTTGCCAAGTGCAAGGGGAGTGGAAAAGGGAATTTGGCAACCTGAATGGGGATGGACCTGCCTCCAGAAAATGAACAATGCCATGTGCACTGGGGAGTGTTCCTCAGGTGTGTTATGGTAGTATAGCATCTATCTGTCTGTCTGTCCCCATATATACCTTTCTATCACTATACACATTCCTATCTAGCTGTCCGTCTGTCTATCACAGAACCTTAGCACTATAGCTCTGGGTAGGAAGCACAGGTTAATTTAAATTCCTACCTGTATCCCTGCATTTCTGTGGTACCTAGCCCTCCTCTTTAATTCTGACCCTAAAATGATGTGCAGTTTTGCTGTGTGGCTTTTATATGATTGCTGCACCTCACCCCAGAGGTGGCTGCATCTCAACACCAGGTGAGGGATCCCTGTATAAAGAGCCCCCATGCCTCACCACGTAGGTGGCTGCATTTCAGTGGTGTGGTTACTCTGCTGAGAACATAAATGAGAATCACTCCCTTTAACGACTGTAAAGGCTTTCCGTTTTCATTTGGAAATAAGGCTTTATAGAAATGTAGGGTCACCTGAAGTGGATTACAATTGCATTTACACAGGTGTCAATCTGGGTGCCTCCAGTTTTAAACCAGAGCATATGAGATTGTTGTGATGCTTAATGAAGTTCAGCACTGACATTAAATGTAGATTAAGGGTAAAATTTTCAGAAGTACTTAAATGATTTAGGCACCTCTATCTCATTTTCAGATGTGATTCATATTGATTTCCAGTGAGTATTAAGATACTTAATTCCCATTGCAATCGAGAGTTAGGCGCCTAATTACTTTGGAGGAGCTGGGTTGAAATGCCTAAGTCACTTTTGAAAATGGGTCTTAGACACTTCTGAAAATTTTACCCTAAGAGTCCAAGGAGCCTGTGGAGCGAGGAATAGAAGCCAGGTGGCTTAAGGGTCCAAGCCCCTCCTCCGACATCCCTCAGACTATCCAGCCTCACAGTTTGTTGCTCTTTTGCATTGAATAAGCAATAGGCAGAAGTATTCAATTCAAGGAAATTTTTTTAAACCCTAATCAGCAAAATAGCAAAAGAAAAAATCAATTTCTATATCTCTCTGAAAGGATGCACGTATATCTCCCAATAAATGAGAAGTGACAGGACTTGCTAAGACACATGGCAAGATTTATGCAAGTAAGATGGGCTCTCTGACAACTCGGAAGGACTCCTGCCACTACCCAGAGCTAAATATAACTCTTATAAATTCCCCTGTCGGGACACATCTCTGTGTGTGTGTGTGTGTGTGTGTGTGTGTGTGTGTGTGTGTGTGTGTGTGTGTGTGTGAGCGCAAGTAACACCTGGAAATGCCATCAGCCTGCGTGTTAAACACAGACCAGGGTATTCAAAAAGATCCAGAGGGATTTAGGTGCTTTGGGTAAAAATTTTAAAAGTGTCTAAGTGAGTTAGGGACCGATGTCCTTTTTTTTTCATCAAGTGATTCAGGCACATAGGAGACAGCTGATGGGGATTTTTGACAAAACCTTTTTTTGGCAAACACCATCCATTTGTTGAAACTGTTCACAGCACAAGAAAATTTGTCGTGTTTTTAATCTTCATCCCAATTTTGGAGCAGGGGAAATTTTCAAACTCTCAAAAATTCAGAGAATGGGAAAACTTTTCTTTCCTCTTCTTCTTTGGAGCTGAATTCATGCACTTCAGAGCCATTGGAAATTAACTGGATTTCAGTTTCTGAGTCACTTTTGAAAATAGGATTTAGGCCCCCCCAGGTCATTTAGATGCTTTTGAAAATGGCACCCTCAGGCACACGGGCCAGTTTTACATAGGTATTTCATTGTCTTAAGAAGCAAATAGGCATGCAGTGCAATTTTCAAAAGCACCGAGGCACTAAGTCTTATTGTTACCACTGAGAGTTAGTGCTGACCCAGCCAAGTGTTGGGAAGTCTTTGGAAGAATGTGGTTGTGTTCATCTGGATGCCTAAATGGGAGCTGTGCTCCAGGGGAAAGCCGACTCCAAATGGGGGTGTGATGCCCTTGAAAATCTGCGCTTGTGTTTGTTGTGCCTCAGTTTCCCCATCTGTAAAAAGGTATAAAAGGCTATTTGTTTATGTAAATGATTAGTTCTTTAGGGAAGGAACTCTCCCTTTGTGTGTCTGAGCATAGAAGATTAGGGCTGGAAGGGTCTTCAGAAGGTCATCTAGTTCACCCCACTGTTCAAAGCAGGGCCAACCCCAACTAAATCATCCCAGCCAAGGCTTTGCAGCAGGGCCCCAATCTCAGTCAGATCTGAGTAGTGCCCAGCATAATGGGGACCCTGATCTCCCTTAGAGCTTTTCAGTACTGTCACAATATTGCTACCGTGGGCACAGCCGGAGCTGGTCCCTTTCTTTCCCTGTGGCACTGAGCACGGAGAAGCCCTCTCCCCATGTCATTCTGTTGTCCTGATCATTAGTCCACTCTCACAGGAGATTTATGGGGATTTTTTGTAAAATAGCCGAGTTCGGAGGTGCTACGTTTCAACACCAGGCTCAGATTTATGGCACTTAGTGGCGCGTGAGTGCATTAGAGGAAGGGCCATATTCCCCCGTCTTCGTCCTCTCTCTTTAATTTGATTGCAAAACAACTTTTAAGGGTGGAAAATAAAATCCGAGCGATGGCACTTATTTGTTCTCCCGCCAAGGATGTTTCGGGGTAGAACACATTGCGCCTGGAATTTGGGACAAAACTCTGGAGGGAAAATGCTCCAACATTAACTAGTAAACAACCATCCCTCCACTGGAGTCTCTGAGCCAGATTCCCAGCTGGTGTAAATCTGCCATCTCTCCAGTGGAGTCACTGAGACCAGCTGGTGTAAGCCAGCTTCGTTCCATCAGAGCCACTGGGGCTGAATCCACAGCTACAGGGAATTGGCCTTGCTCCAATGAAACAACACTGATTTACACCAGTGAGGATCTGGCCCTTTTCTTTCACTGGAAAAGTCCCTGGGGACATTTTACCCCATAGCTGCCGAGTTTCCAGCACCTTTCTCTGAAGCAGATAGTGCTGGCTGCTGTTGCAGACGGGGTCTGGCTGAGCCCATGTGGCAATTCAATAGGGGATTTAGCAGTACGGTCCCCCAGCAGCGATGGAGCCCTTAGCACAGTATGGAAGTCACGAAGTGCCTTGGATCTACCAGGCCCATCCAGTGGAAGGCTAAGCAAAGCTGGGTCCCATCTCAGTCCAGCTTCCACCAGCACAGTCCCCAGCTGGGCATTAGGGAAGAAGCCATGGAGCTGAAAAGAGCTGACACAACAAAGGAGCAAGCAGAGGCCGTGGGGCAGGAGCCAGCAAATGGACAAATTTTGTGCAGGCCAGCGCTTCTGTTGAAAACCAAACAATAGGACCACATTGTGTCCCTGATTCCACACACACACCCCTCACCTCCTCCTGCTGCAGGCAGCCGGCAACCCTGGCTGTCACAAGAAAGAAAGAAAGAAAGAAAGAAAGAAAGAAAGAAAGGTGTCCTTTTAACCCTTTGTCCCAGGCTCCAGATAAGTCCATTTGGCTCAAATGTTTGCATTGCTTGATCTTCATCATGATCCACACAGAGATCTGCACACATACGCAGATACGCTCGACATACCCGCTGCCGTGAAGTCACAGACACACACATCCAAACAGACACAACTGCACACACATCTAAACACACGTATTCACCCACACAAATACAGCGACAGACATACACAGCAGCCGCAGACACACACATGGACCACACGCATTCAAACATGCTATACACACACATAAAGACATGTCACATATACACAACTTCCATCCAGACTCACATGTCCCCCTGGAGGCGCATTGACAGCTCCCCCCCTCCCCCCGCCAGGGGAGGGACAGATAGATGCAATTGAGGGAAGCGCACCTGTGTTCTGGGCCTGAGCACCAGGCAGCTGGTGGTGCTGTCCACTGAGAGTGTGAGGGCTGGGGGAGGGGGAGACAACCATATATACACCCCCCTCCACCCCCCTCCACACACATCACACTTTGCACACACACACACACACACACACACACACACACACACACACATATGCGTTAAGCACATATGTACACACCTCTTGCACTCCTGATCCTACACAGACCACCCACAGCCGGCTGAGTTGCTGAGCCCACGTGTCTGCCGAGTTGCTTTCTAACCCTGCCAACAAGGCCCATTTCTCTGTTTTCGAATGCGTGCGTGAGTGCAGGGAGGAGCTTCTCTGGGGGCTGATTTTAAAGTGCATTTTATTTTCCTCCTGGGAATCTATCTATCTATCTATCTATCTATCTATCTATCTATCTATCTATCTATCTTTTTCCTGCCCCTCATTTCTTTGTAAGATCAGTAGCAAACAGCAGAGTCCCTAGTGGCTTTCATGCAGGACCCAGTTCCCTCTCCCTTTTCTAGGTCATAACTCATAGAGGGCAAGGGCAGAAAGGCCTGTTAGATCATCCAGAATGTCACTCCATTGCCCTCTGCTAAGCCTAATATCTGGGATTTGGCTACAGGCTTGGCCTCTTCCAGAAAGGCAGCCAGGTGGTATTGGAAGACCTCAGTGTTAAAAGTTTGGGGGAGTCAGTGTGGGGTCGAGAGTGGAAGGGGCATCATGTATGGGGTTCATTGGTACAAAGCAGGTTGGTGAGGGTATTGTATGTTGTCCGTATGGTAGGAAGGCCGTCAGCAGCATTCCCTCTAGGACACTGGATTCTCCTGGTCTCCTTCAGGAGTGTAGCCATCAGCTGGATCCCCTTGCTCTCCCATACTAACGATCATGCATTGTGATTCCTGAGCTGTCTCTGGTGGGGACCAGACTTGCTCTATGGCTCTCAGACCATTGCCTCTTTGATAGCACTTTCTAGCCAGAGATCTCAGAGGACTTCACAAAGCAGCATTATCCCCACTTTACAGATGGGAAGCCTGAGGCACATGACGAGGCAATGACTTGTCTAAAGTCACCCAGTAGTGCCAGCAGTTGAACCTGAGTCTCAGGCCATGGTCCTGTCCACTAGGCCTGTAGCTCCTTAGAGGTCAACTTTCCCCCTTTCAACTTCCAGCCCATGTGTAGCTAATCGAGAATTCCAGCTCCATTGCTTCCCCCCCTGGGCTTTGGGAGAGAGATTCTGCAAGGAAAACCTTTCCATTCCTCCACTTCAAGACCAGGCTGTCAGCTTCATTGGAACATTGGCCATTCATGGCATTGTCCCCCCACGGATGATCCCAGAGAATCAGTGGTGGGAGGGTCACAGAGTTAAAATTACTTGGTTTCCCATCTCCCTGCTTATAGCTGAGTCACTCCCATTTTGCTTTTTAGGGGGAAAATTGTCCCAAAGATCCATTCAGCGCAGGCTGTCCCAAGCGAAACTGCCCATGGGTGGAAAGATCTTCTTGGTCCTCTATTAGAGAAGCCCTGGGGCATGAGAGTTTATTTGCCTTTTAAAAGCTGTACTGCAGCTCTGCATTTAGACAATGACTCTAATTTCATCTCATGCTTCAGGGCTTTAGCTGGTTGCCCACAAGCATCAGGAAGGGAATTTCCCCCCTGAAGTACCAGGTGGCCAGTGAAGCATCAGGATTCAGCCCCAGCTGGAGAACAGACAGCGGGTGGGGTGGACCAGGCTCTGTGCTGGCCCAGAGAAGACTCTCTTTCTAGCTGCCTGGCTGGCAGGTCTTTCCAGATACTCAGGATCTAAGGTCCAGGGTCCAGATTGGCAAGGACGTTGGAGGTTTTCACCTTCCTGTGCAGCTTGGGGCTCTGTGCACAGATTGTCTGACTCTACTACAGGGATCACTTGGGCACGGCTCATCTCAGCAATTCCCCATCATCACAGGGCCCTTGGGCATTGGTGGCCCCTTGGATACTCTTGATCTCAGCCTGGGATTCACAACAGGGCTGATGCTTTGGCCTATCTTAAGTCTCTGGTCTGAGTGTAGAAGGAACTGGGTGACATTCTCTGGCCTGTGCTTTGCAGGGGGTCAGACTAGATGATTTACTGGCCCTATCTAACCTTGAACTCCATAAAAATCTCTCCTTATCCCTGTATAAATTAGGCCCGATTCTGTCTTCAAGCCCTGCTAAAGGCTGGCTTCTTGTGGCGAGGAGTTCTGCAGGCATTGTAGAGAAATGGAAAGGCAGCCTGTTATTACTTCACGTTTATGTTGTGATAGGACATAGCGGTTTCCGGGCTGGGGCACTGGGGTTAAAAGACAGAGCACCATCATCTTGCTCCCTGCAGCATAGAGCTCTTTCCACCCTCCCACATTGCCCGTTGCACTCTAAGCTTATGGCTGACCAGCTGACTTCCCCACTTGAGCTCCCGGATCACAGACCAACTGGTTGGCACCGAAGGGGCTACCCGCTGCCAGGCTTGCATCAGGCCCTGCTGGGCAATGGTAGCACCCAGCAGTCCAGGGCTCTCCGGGATTGACAATCCAGCTGTAAAATGCTTTTGTCCTAGGTCAATAAAGGGGCTGAGGGAGGCGGAAGAGAAGCCCTTTTTGTCTTTTGTGTGGGGAAGAAATAGAGTCAGGGGCTTTAAATCAGGAATTAAATCAACAAATACCTCCCCCCCCCAGCGTCTCTCTTGTTTATTAGGCCTGACATGTTTACTCTGTGATAAGAAACAGCGCTTTCACCAAGAGATTTGTGTTCTATTTTTCAATTACCACTCGTCTCTCTCTGCCACTTTTGCACTAAAGGGATAATAAATGTATCGGAGCGTTTCAATTATTCATCTAAATCACGGACGCGCCGGGGCCGCTGCCTGCGCGCTTAGTGACAGATTAATTCAAGGCTGCGACTGCATGGGTTTTTTTATGCACCCCCCTCTCCATCTTAGGGTCCACTAAGTCTTCTCCCATCTGCAATCAAACCAACGTCACTGTCCTTATAAAGCACCCGTTGAGTTTGGGGGACAGAGCAAACTAGTCTGGTGGTGTTGGTTAGTGAGCTGGGGAACAGGGCATTTGTATTTTACTTCTGGTTTCTGGCTACATCCCATCCCTGCTCAGTGCTTCTGTTTCCTCTCCACCCCCTTTGTCAATTGAGATTGGAAGTGTAAACGAACTCTCATCACTTACACGTTCTGAGACCCTGGCCCAAATTCCCACAATACCGCAGCGGTATTCTCCTCAGTCAAAACCCAGGAAGCAGGCCTCTAAAAATCACAAGACTGGCTTTAAAAATCATGAGTTTGTAAACAGTAATAAATGCCATTCTGATTTCGCCCACAGACTCTGAACTCTTGGGAGGTCCCCTCCTCTTAATTCGAGAACCAGCAGAGTTAGAACCTTGCTCTTTTTTGGTTCTGGGTCTGTACAGCAGCCAGGGGGGCCTGGTCCGTGTCTGGATTCCTGGGCACTTCTGCAGTAATAATTGCTACTCCTTTGGCCAACTTGTTTGCCAGCATCTAGGGACTGGCCGGAGGAGAAATCAATTATGCGAGTTAGGTACGTTCTTCTGTACAGTCCTGTTTATTTAAAAATAATGAGCACACACTCCTCTTTCCCTGAGTGCAGTGGAAACAAACAACAGCAGGCAGGTTCTTTGCTGGGAGCAGAACAGGCTGGGAAACTGAATTTCCATTCTGCAATAAAATGACTTTTGAGTTTGGGGGAAAAAATGTCACCCCGAAAGCCAAAAGTTTCAAACACTGAAACTTGGTGCACCTTATCTGAGCTCATGTCTACTGTATGGCCACTGCAGCAGAACAGCTGCAGCCATGTCACTGAAGTGTCATAGTGTAGATGTTTCCAAAAGTGATGGAATGGGTTTTTCCATCAATGTAGGTAATCTTCCTTGGTGTCTGGTGGTGGCTGGGTCGACAGAAGAATTCTTCCATTAACCTCGCCACCTCTGAACGGAGGGTTAGGTTAGCTTAATTACAGGTGTGAATTTTTCATACCTCTATGTACCCTAGCTAGGCCGACCTAGCTTTTAAGTGTAGACCTTACATGAGTTCTTGCTCAGACTTCCTTATTTGGCCTTGGGCAGTGGCTTCTGTTGTTTCCTTCTATTGCCCCGTGAAATGGGCTTAATTGTTCCTGCTATGCCCTGAAGTCAGGTGTTTGGTATCATATCGGCTTTAACCGGATCTGTGATTGTCTATTAAGGAAAGGCCTGATTGACAGTAGGCAGTATAACCTAACTGAGTATTTATTAATCACAGCTTCTCTTGTAATTCTGGCAGCTGAGTGGGGAGGGGGAATTTGGAAAAATGTCAAACATCACGATAGAAACCACAGCAGTTGCCAACTCAGGCATCCACTGAGTGTAGCAAGTCTCTGCCAATCCCATCAGCCTGGAGGGGCAGAGTTGCAGGGATGGGGGTGTGTTTGCTGAGTTTATGGGATTATCCTGGATTTTAAATATTTATTTAGGCAGCAGCTTTCCCCCTTTTTTTTTTCATATCAGGAGCTTCCCTTGATCCCTCTCTTTCTGGTGGTGGGAGAGCCCTATCTCTCAATCAGCATTAAGCCCGCTTAAGCCATTATTGGTTTCGCAATGGATTTGCAAATCATTCGGCTTGGATTAGCATGGACAGCACAGGGCTCAACTTTTGTGGAGCCCGATTAATAAACAACACATGAACCTCGAGAACTAATCCTTTAGCTTCCTGGGGAGAAGAAATCGAGATTGCTTGTGGTATACCTCTTTCGTGCAACTGCCATCCCCCCAACCCCACATTCCCTATATCATTGCAGGAACATCTCCATAATCTGTCTGCAGTGCTGCTTCACTCAGTAGCCATGGGGGCATTTTACTTTGTACAGGCTCCACCTAGCATTGTTCACCAGGATCAGTGGAGAGGCAAGTAATTAATTTGGTTAGGAGGCAATGTAGCTGATTGGACGGAGCATTGGAGTGAGACTCGGGACACTTGGGTTCATGCCATGTGCTGTCTGGGTGAATTGGGCCATGTGACACTGTCGCTCTGTTCCTCAGTTTCTCCAGCTGTAAAATGGGGATAATGATATTTATGCTCTTTGAGATCTGTGGATGACAGGGGTATCAAAGAGCTAGGGGTTAGTGTAATTACTGGAGCTCCTGATGCGGCTGTAGAGATCCCATTGCTAGAATATCGGGCTCCCAGGGACGGCGAAGTTTGAGAGTTGCCCCACTGCTATGCAAAGGTAGGGGTGAAAGAGAGACATATTTCAATCTCATCTTAATTTTCTATCATCCTACCCCTTGTGTTTTCTTTTCTGCCAGCATAAACAAGGCATGAACTCCACCCAGTCAGAAAGGAAAAGTGTCTGACATTATTATTGCCATGGCACATGGGATCAGGACCTCCATTATTCCAGACATGGATCCCAACCAAGATTAGGGTCCTTACTGCACTGGTCGCTGCGCAGACTCTGACTGAGGTTGGGCACTGCACAGACGCACAAGGAGAGACAGTCCCTGCCGGAGGAGGCTCTCTGTGGTTCTCAACATATGTACCATCATGGGCTGCACATGCAGCTTTTAATGTTACATAGGCTGCATCCATGTATACATATTACCTGTATGGCCTTGAGAATGTCACATGGGCTGTAGTTTGTGGCCTGTGGCCTCTGCTTGAAAACTACTGAAAGAGACAAAGCAGGGAGGGAATAAGAGTCACAGCAAGGGGAAGGACTTTACCCAGCATCCTACAGGCAGGCAGGACTAGAACCCAGGAGTCCTGGATCCCAGCCCAGTGCATCAGCCCATGGTGCCTTCATGGCTTGCCCTGCTGTAAATGACAGACTCATGGAAGGTCAGCCCATCTTCAGCGCTCTGCTGGGAGTCCTGTGTACCCCCCACCCCTGCAGATCTTGGGAAGCCAGGAATAGTCAGAGCACAATGCCTCTTTACCGCACACCCTCTTTACTCTAGTCAGTGGGGTTTGGGCAGAGAGGCCTCAAGAGGCCCCAGCAGAGTTGGGTATGATGGGAAGGGCCCGTTACCCCAGCAGTGGCTGGGAGGGATGGAGGCATTCATTGCAGGGCTGTATTTCTTTGATCTAGGGATCTTACAGAAGGAGCCAGAGGAGAGCTGGAAGCTCCTGCGGATGGGTGGGATCTTCTCTCTTCAGATGGAGGGGCAGGGGCAGGAAGTTGGAGGGGCAAGTTTCAAACTGGTCTAGTGGTCTTGTGGTGAATGCAAGGACAGCTGGACTCCTAGATTCAATGCTCTCTTGCAGGAGGAGAGTGGGGTCTAGTGGTTAAAGCAGAGACCCAGCACTCGGGTTCCAGCCCAAGTCCAAAGGTCGACACATACCCCAATGAGTCAACTCCCCCAGGCCTGCTCCAGGTATTTAACCACGCTGTGGATGTACCTCAGGTTCTAGCCCTGGCTATAGGTGGGGCCCAGTGGGTTAGAGTAGGGGGAGATTGGGAGCCAGGATTCCTGGGTTTTAGCCCCAGCTCCGGGAAAAGCATGGGGCATACGTGGTTAGAACAGCAAATTGCAAGGGCCACCAGGTCATAGCATTGCCTGGCGGACCACCCACACTGCGTACCCGTGTCCCTGCATTGCAAGACATCACAGATAAGTTCAGCTCTACCCGGTGTTGTTCTGCGTAGTCCAGCTTCCTGCCTCCACCAGCTCTGGATTGTAATGAATGAGCCTGTCAGGACGTGCTGGGAGTTGGGGCCGGACAGCAGGCATGGGGCTGTCACAGAGCTGGGCTCCAGGCAGCAAGCGTGGGTTGTAAACGGCGCCTCATATGTACTTAATGGACACTCAGTGCTTTCAAATGCCCATTGAGAGGAGAGATGGCTGCCCATGATGAGCTGGGAGCAGCAGATTCAAAAAAGCTGCCAACCCATCTTCCCTCCCTGCTCTCGCGCACGCTCAGCACGTTGGCACCAGATGGTGGTGGAAAAGACCCACTGTGGGCAGGAAGCAGTGTCGGGACGCCTGCGTTCTGGTCCCACTCTGGGAAGGGAGTGGACCTGACAACGAGAATGGAATAGCAGGTAGCCAGGACTCCTGGGTTCCAGCCTAACTCTGGGCAAAGAGTGGGGTCTAGTGGGTTACAGAAGAGAGGGCCGGGAGTTAGGACACATGGCTTCCATCCCCAGCTCCGGGAGGGGAGTGGGGTGTAGTGATTAGAGCAGGACTCCTGGGTCCCATTTATTCTCCCACTGACTGGTTGTGTGTCCTTAGGCATGTCGCTTGACCCCCGATTGCTGCTGTCTTTGGCTGCCCTCTTAGCGGGAAGCCCTACAGCACTGCCCACTGGCTGGCCAGTCTAAGCGTTGCCTTAACCCTACTGCTGCAGCCTGTACCGTCGCCCTCCCCGAGACCCAGCCAGTCTCAGCATCACCCCACCCATCCAGGCTCAGCTGGCGAGAGACCCCCCAGTGGTCTCCTCTGGCCATCGCTGCCCGCTAGGCCAAGCTTGGCATGGGTGCTCTTGGGGAGGCTGGGCTGGCCCCAGATCAGGGGCTCTGCTTTTCCCAAGCAAGCCATCGATTCGAGACAGGGCAGGGCAGGCGGGTTTTTGCTGGTGGCCAGCGGGATGATTCATGGCTTGCAGACTGCCCAGCCCTGCACTTAGGGCCCATTTCCTTAACTAAACAAACAAAAGGGGGCAGGGAGGGGGGAGTTTTAGCGCCAAATTGACGGGGCTGTGGCTGGAGCCTGCCTGTGCCAGCTCCCCCTTCCATTAGCTGTTATGCACTGTGCTTGCCTGCATGATGGATGGCTGGATGGGGGGTTATGGAGTGCAGGGCTTTGCATTTCACTCTGCTGAGTGACACCGCCAGGCTGCCGGCCCAGGCAGACTCGTTTGAGTCACTAGCCGCCACGGCTGCTTCTACCTAGGGAACATGAAGGGCAGATTTCTTTTCTCTCTGGAGTGAGAGAAATGGGAGGATTTGATTGTTCGGCTTGGGCTTGAATTGAATGGAGGAGAGTGGATGTGGGCGGGTGGTGTATGGAGGGGGTGTGTAACATGCATATCAATTCACTATGATTGAGTTCAAGGCACATATGGGCGTGCATGTGCACTGGTTAGTGTGTGCGCACTGGTTAGTGTGTGTGTTGCACTCCCCAGGACATTAACTGTGATGGAGTATGCCATACATGGGTGCTTATCTGCGGGGAGTGAGGAGGGTGCACTGCTCAGCGGGGGTAGGGGTGGGGGTGAGCACTCAAACTCACTATGATTGAGTCATCTCTATGGGTGTGCCCATGTGCCTGGGAGGAGGGATGTGTGGGTGTGAGCAAGTGTGGGTGCCTACACACTTGTAAATTCATGTGTGCATGCACATAGAGTATGTAAGTATATATATGTATATGTAAGTATACCAGGGCCATGCACACTTTGAGTGCGTCTACACTTACAAGTTAGGTTGACTTAAGGAGGCTTAAGTCGACCTAAACTACTCTGCGTCCACGCTGGACTTTCCTTAAGTCGACTTAATAACACCTCATTTTAGGTCGACTTAACGCTTAAGTTGGCCTTATTAGGTCAACTTAAGCCAGTGTGGACGGGGATTAGCGCCTAAATCGACCTTATTAAGTTGATTTACTACGGTCGATAAGGGGCTATGTCTACACCAGAAAAGTTAAGTCAACTTTTGTTAAGTCGACTTAATAAGTTTGACTTTAAGTTCTGTGTCATCAATACAAATGCTGTGTTTACTTCCGTGAGTGAGTATCCATACCTGAAGAGAGGTATACGCACATTTTATGTGTGTGTGTGCGCTCACGTACATGTGTGCACATGGCCACGTGAGTGCATATGTGAGCATTTGTGGGTTCATGAACCCTTTGGGGGATGTGTGTGTGTGTACATTTGCACGTGTGTTCTGCTTGGCACGTGAGCAAGGGTGTGCATGTGAGCACAAGCATGCATGCCCATGCACATTAGTACAAGCAAGTAGAGCTGCAAGTGTGTGCACAAGTATGTGAGCACTGACATGCAGGTGTCAGTGTGTATTCTGTACGTGTGTGTCTGAGTGTGAGTGGCAGTGCAACCCAGTGAGTAGGGCAGTGGTTTTCAAACCATGGGTCGGGACCCAGTCCTGGTTTATAGACCCTCATGTACTGGGTCGTGGCGCCCCCCAACGCTGCCGCCAAAAGATAGGCATGCGTGGCTCAAAGATGTCATTGTTGGGTCGTGGGCATAAATGATTGTTTTCAGCTGGGTCCCGAGAAAAGAAGTTTGGGAACCACTGGCCTAGGGTGCCAGACAAAGACTCAGGACACTTGGGTTCAGTTCCTAGCTCTGGCACTGGCAAGTGACCATGGGCAGATCCTTTCCCCTTGCCATGCCTTGGACTGCTCTGCATGGCAGAGGTGTGAACAGTCCCCTACACCTGTGCCTTAGCCCCTGCTGTGGCCAGTGCTAGGTCCATGGCTGCCGCCTCTCAGAGAGGTGGATTTACCCCAGTGACGGGAGACCCCCCTCCTGCCTGTACTACTGGAGCTGGGCCTCTGGGGTGACTGAAATGTGGACATAGCCTTGGTTTCTCCTGCCCCCTTATCTAGCCAGGATCTCCTCTTCAAGGCAGGGACTCTGTGTTCAGCGTCTGGCAGAACGAGAACGGAGCCCTGAGCAGAGTTGTGATCTCGGCAGCACCTGACACCACAGGCCCCCGACCTCAGTTGGTGCCACGGTAATGCCCAGAACAACAGAAGGTGAGGTGGAGAGCAGGCTGGGTTACTCCGCCCGGCTAATAAATAAAACCCCAGCTACCGGCCTAGCTCCATCTCAGTCGTAAGGAATTTTAAACGTTCACATCTTTTAGACGGCTCCAGTGGGACCCATTTAATAAAAGGCATGTTAGCAATCGGTTAGGAAATATTTAGGGTCTTGTAATATTCATGAAGGGGAGATTAAATATTGAAATTTATGCCATAATAAAATAAAATTTAAAATCAAGGAGGGGAAGATGTCGCTTTATGCTAAACAAATGAGCAAACATCCCACCCATCAATAATTTACTTTCAAAAAAACCAACAGATAATCTCAGCAGCCCCCACCTGTCTGTCTGGAACAAAGGGGAAGCATCCGTGTCGTGGATAACGTGGGGGGAGCCAGGAGCATTGATTGTAACAGGGCTGGATCCCCAGCTGATGATGAATCAGCCATTGTGCTCCTGCAGTCAGTGAGGCAAGATCTCCGTCCCAGTCAGCGTAATGGGCCAGAGCTCTGCTAGAACCAGTGAGGCAGATCCTGGGTGGAATTAGTTCCACTGAACTCATCACCAGTTTACACTGTGGTTGGATCTAGCTGTGACACTTCTGTGCAGTGTGTGGCAGGGATAGATTGGCCCTGGGAAGCCTTTGACAGCCCAAGCCTTGAGGTGCGAATGTCTTTCTAACACCTTCACAAGGAAACGGACTTGCCAATGTAAGAAAACACAGGGATTCGTTCCCCCCTTCAGAAGGGAAATGAATAATTGGGGAGGGTGGGTTGAGATCCCTGGGCTGCCACGGTCAGGACTGATCCTCCTCCCAGCTTGCTATCATTTAGGAGTAAGCCCTCTAGAGCTGATACTGCTCTCACCCACCCTGGTGTAAATCAGGAGTAACTCCATTCTCCTCTCACCCCATACCCTGCGATCCGATTCTCCCTTCTCTCACACAGTGCAAATCACGATCACTGCTGATGGTCATGCTGCTGCCCTGGATTTACACCAACATCCACAAGTGCAGAATCCCATCCCCATCGTGTTTGCTTTGCAGCCCCTGGGAGCCTCCGTTCTGTGTCACCAATACAAATGCTGTGTTTACCTCCAGCTTTTAATAGCATTTGGAAATGAGCTCTCTGCAGGCAGGGGGCCTGCCTGGGAGGGTTTGTAAATGCCTGCTTTGCAATTCCGTTTGGATTCCATGGCAAGGAATGGCACACGTGCAGGCATGCGTGCGCCCGTGCGCGCACACACACGCACACACACACATACACGACAAGTCCACTCCTTCCAGTTCCAACATGGAGATCCTGTCCCGGGTAGAACTCACTCCTGTCCAAAGTTAATTGTACTCCATTTTCTAGACCATTTTATGCACCATCAATGTATGCTTAAGTCCTCAGAACTGCTAGATTATTTTCCCAGCTATAGAAACCAGGAGTCCTGGCTCCCAGCCCCCCTTTCTTTAACCACTAATCCCCACCCTCCTCCACATTCCTAAACTACATACAGTCCCTTCTGCTTCACAGCTCAATCCATTAAGAGTTGCCAGCCCCTGGTTTTATTCTTTAAATCCTAGGATCAAGAGGGGGATGATACAATCCAAATTGCTCCCCTCCCCCCCGAGACCAGTAGACCTAGAGGCACGTTCCATTGTCTTCTTCCCACCATTGAGGTCTGGCGCATGAAGCACTCCACCAAAGTGGGGCTTGTCTGAGCAGTGAACCCTGCGGCTTCCCGATGGCTCCGTCCCCAGCGAGATGCCTCGTAGTCAGAACTATATTTAAGTACTGAGAATTTCCACTCAGCTCACAGTCCACTGCCTGCCTTTGAAATCAGCTCACATTGCTCCCAGGGCACTAGCTGCAGAGGGCTTGGCTGAGCTGGTTCTAGGCCCGAGTCGCTGTCATGAGATACAATACTCAATACAATATTGCTATTGTAGGCCAAAGTTTCTACAGGCCTAAGGGCTGCTCTGCACCAGAAACATACATCAACATAGCTACATCTCTCAGGGCTGTGATTAATCCACACCCTTGCAAGACATAGCCCTGGTTCGAGTCCCAACAGAGACAACTCCTCAGCCCCCCCAACAGCCACTTACAGTATCTAGAGAGATAACACATGTAGATAAAGCTGATAACATGATTGCTTCCTCACTGTGGTGTGACTGAAGCCCTCTTACATAGGCGGTTCGCAGGGCATTTGCATGTTGGTGGACAAACAGCTGCTGTGTTTTCAACAGCTTTGATCTGTTATCGCTGAAACCGCAGAAGTGGGAACGCAACAGCATCTTTTACTGGCCACAGAAACTTTTAACACTTGCTCCCCCAGCATACTGGGGTGATAAGGCAGATCTTTAGACTCATGTAAAAAAAACCAAAAAAAACCAAAAAAACCCAGCAGATTAAATTCTTTTCCTGGCAAATCCTTAAAAAAACCCAGCCAGCCCGGTCAAGTGTTGGCAGCCGGGGCTAACCCTAGCTAGGCCTGAGTTGCCTTAGTGCCAGGGTTCTCAATTTTTTTTTTGCCAGGACCCCTTCTGAAAATATTTCAAGCTGTGATGACTCCCTCTCCTCCACCCCCAAAAGTGATGTTCCTCCCCCGGCCATGTTACCCTCACTTCTGCACGGCTGTTGTGGTCACCACCCAGCTCAGGGCTGACTCCCAGTTTAAGAACCTGCCATAGCGGTTCCAGGCTAGAGCTACTCTTGTGTTTCTAGGCCTGATGCGTTCTAGAGGTTCTAAGCTGTGGTTGCATTAGACATTCCAGCCCAAGTTGCCCCACGGATCCTGTTTCACAGGCCTTTCAAGGATGCCAGGATCTGCTGGCTGCAGTGTCAGAAGGAATTTCCTTTATGTGACGCAGCAGAAAAGAAAGAGAAACAGGAAAGTGATGAGGCCACGCAGGGTCCATGCTGTGCTGGCCAGCTGTGCCGGCGATGGTGTGCCCTGGCCTAGGGAGCCAACTCTCACATCCCACTGCCTCCAGCCTCACTGGCAGATCCAGCCCTACACACCCTCTCACAGTTACTCACCCTTCCCTGGTCTGCTGCAGCCCTTCCCATGCACTAACACTCTGTTGCTGATGGCCCCCCAAGCTGAAATACGCTCCTCTCCCTTGGTCACCTGCATCAGAAGCCACTACAGCCCTTCTCATTCACTGCTACCCCTGTCACACGCTCTCACTCAAACCCACATCTCCTGCCCCCACTAGCTCCACACCTCAGTGCTCATCACTGTCCCCTCCTCCTTACGGGCTGCATGGGAACACAGATTTCACCAGCTGCCCTGAAGCAGATGAAACATTTGAATTGGGGACGGAGCAGGACACAGATGGCCCAAGGTCCCCACCGCCCAGAAGCAGCAGCATGGAGTCCTGAGAAACTCCCCTCACCCAGCCCTGGGATTTGCCAGGGAAGATGCAAGGGGCAGTGGGGCACCAGCTGGGTGGCAGGAAGGTGCTTAGCTGGCCGCTGTGGTCTAGTAAGTTCCTGCTTAGCCCCAACTGCACAGCTGCTCTGGGGACACTGGTGGGCATAGAGGGTGGGGGCTGGGAATCAGGACTCCCGTATCCCTGTGGCCTTAGATGGCACGTGCACTGATACCGGCCCCTGCATTATGCTGACTGTCATGCTCCAGGGCCTCACTCAGTCCCCATTTCTGGTATCAAGGGGGCTGGAGCTGCAGCTGGTGTAAATGGGGGTTGCTCTGTTGCAGTGAGTGTAGCTCTTTCAGTGGACCCTCGCCGCAGTTCCCGGCTTGGGAATTGGAGCAGCACCTGGTAACCCCACCCCAGACCTCCCGCTGCTTTGCATGGCACTGGCACCCTGAACAGTGCCCACAGCTCCGTGCAAAATGAGGATACGAGCAATGGCGCCAGCCAGCCTGGTCCCACCCAGGGGTACATGTACTGGTGGGCGTACACAGAGGTCTCCCAGGGGATACATCGACTCATCTAGACGTTTGCCTAGTTTTACAACAGGCTGCATAAAAGCGCTTACGAAGGCAATACACACTACAATTTCATTGAGACCATGGCTTGTTTATATGGCTCTATAGACTGAAACGGAAGGACGATGTCTATATTTCAGGTGATTTATTTTATAATTCTATGATAAAAATGAGAAAGCAAGCACTTCCAGGGAGCTGTGACTCTTTTGTATTTGGAGATCCAGAAACTTGGCATACGTGAGACAAATCAGACTCCTGAAAGGGGTACGGTAGTCTGGAAAGTTTGAGAGCAAGTGCTGTAGAGCAACCCAGATCTAGAACTACGAGGGCAGCTCAGGCTTAGAAATACTGCAGCAGCTCAAGCCTAAAGTCCAGAGCAAATAGTCTCTAAAACTATTTTGCCAGCTCCAGTCAAGAGCCCAGTTAGATCTAGAACCAATCTAGCAGTCTGTGAGTCCTGAACCACTTCAGGAGTGTAACTCTGCTAGAGGTCTAGAACAGCAATAGGAGTCAAGATCTGAGTATAGATCTAGCCCTGACAGTGACCATTGTGAGAAGCATCATATGCCCATGTAACTACTGTTGGAGCCAGGATCTAGAACAGTCAATGGAGTTGAGGAGTGGAATCACCATACAAAACTGGATGTAGGAACAATGGTCTAGCACCATAGGAACAATGCCATAAAAACAATGGTCTAGCACCACAATAAGAAGATGGATCTAGAGCAGTTGCATTGGCAGTTATAGACTCATAGACTCTAAGGTCAGAAGGGACCAGTACGATCATCTAGTCTGACCTCCTGCAAAATGCGGGCCTCAAAACCTCACCCACCCACTCCAGCAATAGGCCACCAACCTATGACTGAGTTATTTACCTCCTTAAATCATAATTTAAGGACTTTAAGATAGAGAATTCACCAGTAGGTGAGCCATGCCCTGTGCTACAGAGAAAAGCGAAAAACCCCCAGAGCCCAAGCCAATCTGCCATGGGGGAAAATTCCTTCCTGAACCCAAATATGGCGATCAGTTAAACCCTGAGCACGTGGACAAGTCTCAACAGCCAGTTACCCAAGAAACAATTCCCTGTAATAACTCAGAACCCACCCCATGTACCCTCCCTTCTTAGGCCACTTGTATATCCACCACCCGTAGCCAAAGATCAGTCAATTTCCAAAATAGGCTATCTGGTCATACTGTCCCCTCCATAAATTTATCAAGCTCAGTTATCTAGAACCATCAGCAGCCATGGGCTAAATAGGACCATCCATTCAGAGCATCATATGGCAAAGTCTAGAACTATGAAGGTTGTTGTGATCTGGAACAACAGACATGAATCTAGCACCACCATGATCTAGAGCCAATTGAACCTGGGTCTACCATTGTTATGTCATGAGCCTGGAACCAGCCACAATAGGGACATGACTCCAGAACAACCATAGAGGTTAGATTTTTCAATCTCAGCAAGAGCAAGGATTTAGAACCATCATAGAGGTGAGGACGTAGAATCAAAATAGGATCTTGGGGCTTGAGTTTTCTCAAGACAGATGGAACCCTGGATTGGACCAGAGATAGAATCAGTGGGAGCCAGGTGTTGCCAGTGAGCATCACTGGAGATTGCCGGGGATCCTTCAGAGCCACTGTTCGCAGCTGGTAGAGCAGGGCCTGGGTGCGGTGCAGGGAGCTGGCTGGCTGCTGACTCAGGTGCTGGTGTGATCAGCGTTGGCAGCAGGACATGCCTGAGGACACAGGGGGAGTCAATCATGAATTTATTTGGCATTTATGGGCCCCTTTGTGCTGTCACAGTGTGGACTGCAGAGCTTGCACTACGGGGGCGGGATTGGAGCAGGCTATGGGGATGAGGGCATGCAGGGAAGTGGGACTGTGGTGTTCAGGGGTCCTTGGAGGGGGAGGTCTGCTGATGCAGAACCTAGAATCCTGGCCCTCCATCCTAGTTCCACCACTGTAGCTGAGAGTCATACCAGGCACGGAGTTGTTTTCCAGGGCTCCTGGTATCCCCCTCCCCCCCAGCCTCTCGAGAGTTGCAGGCTACAGGTAAACAAGGTCTAATTAAAGTTTGGCTCAGATAATGAGTCCCCAGCTGGGCTAGGCTAATGAACACAGAACTAGGGGGAAATTGGGGATGGGGGTATAGTGAGGTCCAACATGCCCAGAAAGCCACAGAGGTGGGGTCTGCAGCCCCAGGCTGGATCCGAACTTCCCTGCCATTCACACTCCCCTGTTCCCCTCCCCCTATTATCTCTTGTCTTCACTCCCCCAGTCTCACTCCTTTGGACTCTTTCTCTCCCTCACTCAGTTTCCCTTCCTTTCTTCTCCTCCCTCGTTGCCCCAGTCTGTCTGTCCATCTTTTACACAGGACACCTGTCCGTGCCCTCTCTCCATTATATCTCATGCATTCCTCTTCTATGGCACTGCCAAATTGGGCAACCTCTGCTGCCCGCTCCAAGCCCCAGTGTCATGCCTAGCTCCTCTTCCTGCCCGCCCCCCAACTCCTGCTGGAGAAAAGGTGAACTGCAGGGCTGGGACAGAGATTACCTGCTCCCTAAGGCAGTTTAGGGGAGCCCTTCTCACTGCAGGAGATATCCATGGGTCAGAGTGGACAACCCCATCCCCATTGCCCCTTCATGCATCCAGCCCCTTTGCTGGACCAGGGAACCAAACTGAGACCCAGCAAACTCAGTCCATAGAACAGGGGATGCATTGATATTTGCTGGAAGCATGATCCAGGAAATGGCTATCACTCAGGACTCCTGGGTTCTCTTCCCAGCTGAGGGAAGGGAATGGTACCTAAGGGTCACAGCGAAGGCAGTGAGGTGGCTGAACTGCAGTGGGATCTAATATGCTCCCTTTTGGTTCTCTCTTCTTTCCTGGAATAGCAAAAGACCCCAAATCGCAGCCCAGCCCCTTACCCCAGCCAACTTCACGCTGCCACTGACACGCTAATGAGCTGCTGTGAGGAGCCCATCTACACCTTGAGATTGATACGCTGTAGGCCCGGGGTGATCTGAATGGGCCCATGGCACTCCTGAGGCCCAGCTGAGCATGGCGGGCTGTCTCGCCCAGTCCCTGCCACACATTGGCTCCTGGGGGGGAACAGACCTACTAGAATACAGAGAGGCAATGCTCCCAGCCCCTCCAGTAGCCTAGCCTGTGATCCAGGATTTCTGGGTTCTAGTCCTACCTCTGGGAGAAGGTGAGCGAGGGCTAGATGTTAGAGTAGTGGGGCTTGAAGCCAGGATGGCTGGGTTCTAGCTTCTATCTCAGGGTGTTGTGCCCTTTCTTGGGGTCTGATGCCTGCATCACACACCTGGAGTCCTGCTTTTTTCACTCCTCTGCTTCATTTCCTGGTCCTGAATCCTCCACATCCCCCTCCCTCCAGTAGCATCTCTCTGGCCCCTGGATCACAGAGGTGTCCATTAACTTCATTCGTAAGCCAGGCCTCTTTCAGGAGCAGCTCTTGTGCCATCTCACATGCTTGTCACCCAAATGGCTGAGCTACTCACTCAGCCACACACGCTGGCTGCCTGGCGTGATCAGGTTCTCTCCCAGCCCCTTCCTCTCCCCCGTCACTCAGCTTGCTTCATTGGCTGGGTTCTCCCCTTGGCTAGCACAGAGCAAGGCAGGTTAGGGAGTCACTACACCTAGGAAAGTAGCTAGATCTAGTAGTTAGAGCTGGGGAAGCTGGGAGTCAGGACACCTGGGTTCCATCTCTTTCCCCTCAGAGGAGGAGAGTGGGACACAGACACCCCATCACATTATAATGCTTCTGTTATGTGGCCGGCATGCAGCACCTACAAATTAATCTCTCCCGCGTGCACACCCCTCTCTGGATTTCCAGTTCCCTGTGTCCCCGCCCACCCTGCCACCCCCCGACTCATTAGGGTCCATAATCCTAGTGCTGCATGACTTAGGGCCTATTTTTACTGTCTCTTATTTACCTCCCTTACATAAGAACATAAGAACATAAGAAAGGCCGTACTGGGTCAGACCAGAGGTCCATCTAGCCCAGTATCTGTCTACCGACAGTGGCCAGTGCCCAGGTGCCCCAGAGGGAGTGAACCTAACAGGCAATGATCAAGTGATCACTCTCCTGCCATCCGTCTCCATCCTCTGATAAACAGAGGCTAGGGACACCATTCTTAACCCCTTTCTGGCTAATAGCCATTTATGGACTTAGCCACCATGAACTTATCCAGTTCCCTTTTAAATATTGTTATAGTCCCAGCCTTCACAACCTCCTCAGGTAAGGAGTTCCACAAGTTGACTGTGCGTTGTGTGAAGAAGAACTTCCTTTTATTTGTTTTGAACCTGCTACCTATCAGTTTCATTTGGTGACCCCTGGTTCTTGTATTATGGGAGTATTTAAACAACTTTTCCTTGTCCACTTTTTCCACATCCACATAACCCAGGGCCTGTATTATTTATTCCCTCCTTCCTCTTTACAATCTTCATTCTATCCATTATGTAGCTCCAACACTGCCATGAGGAGCCCCCAAACCTTCCCTCCAGCACAGGGAGCTTTTCAGGGCGGGGGGGGGCGGTGTCAGAGCACCAGCAACCATGGGGCTTCCCCCCTACTTGGCCCTGACATGCTTCATGCTCCTTCACAGCTTTAACAACTGCCCGCCTAATGCTGGGGAGAGAATCTAGGAGTGCTGACTCCCCGGCCCCCCCCCCCCCCAACCACTAGACCCCCCTTCCCTTGAAAAGCTGGGGAGAGAACTCAGGTGTTCTGGTTTCCAGGCCCACTCTGTGGAGGAAGCCCATTGCCTGGACCCTGACTGTCTGGCTTGTACCATCTCTCTACATTTGCTGTTCCTGGCCTTTCCTTTCTTGTACCCAGGGACTAAGGGATGCTGGTACTGCCAGCAGGAGCCAGGCTCTCATTGCTGTGAAAAAAAGGTGCTGGTCCTCAGTACCCCTGAGTACCATCACAAAAAAAGCCCTGGTTGTACCCCTCACTCCCCCTAGATGGGGCACAGGGCAGGGCAAAGAGGGGGGCTCATCACATGCCTGGTCACTGCCACCCTGCTATCTGTCTGTCCCCATACCGCCCCCCATCTATCTCTCTCTCTCCATATACACCCATGTGTCTATCTATGTACACCTGGAAGTGTGTTTCTGTGTTCATGGGACTCCATGGCTGCATGCATGTGTATAGGTATGTTGTGTCCATGTGTTTGTGTGCAGGTGTGCCTTTTCCCATTTGTGTGTACCTGTGTGTGTGTGTGTGTGTGTGTGTGTGTGTGTGTGTGTGTGTGTGT
>ML685770.1:1940709-1960660 GCA_007922175.1 Pelusios castaneus | reverse complement strand
TGTGTGTGTGTGTGTGTGTGTGTGTGTGTGTGTGTGTGTGTGTGTGTACACATGTCGTCCAGTGTGCAAGCCTGAATGCCTGTGCATTTGTCTGAATGTTTGTCCATGTGTGAGCCTCCAGCGACTGCAGAAAGACTTGCCCCTGCCTGCTCCCCCGCCACGTGTGCCTTGTTTGCACGACTGTTGTGTAAGCACGTCACAATCGCTGCATGCCAGCTGCACCTCTGCTAAGAATGAAGCCCTGAACCCTCCTTTATCATCCTGCACCAGGTGTCTTATTTATTAGCCACGAGGGAAGGCAGGTGGGATATTTGCCAAAATCACACCATGGTCTTGACCTCCGAGACTTAATTAACAGGACGTGCTCGTTAGTGCCGCTCTGCTCTGCAGATGGGCTCCACAATTAGCCACCCCTCCCAATGGCCTTCACCTAGAGATGCGGCAGCTGATTGCATTTTGCCAGCAGCCACACAGGGCTTAGAAGATACAAACTTATATGCTTTGCTGAAAAACTTCTCTGCCCCCTGTGCCCCCTTTCCTGTTTAATTAGGAGTTATGGGGTCTCTTCTTGTGCCAGATTTCAGGAGGCAGTGATGTTAATGACACAGGAAACTGCCACTAAAAGTAGCAACATAGCTTCACCTCCTTGTGTATCTTGCTACTTCAGAGAGACACCTGTCGGTGCCTCGTGCTGAAAGGGGACAAATATTGGGGTAAATGAGCCCATTGGTCTGATGTGGGGTGGCCCGGAGCTAGGGATACCAGGCTGGCTGGGCCACTGATCTGACTTGGGTGGCAGGGGATGCGGTTACCAAGCTAGATGGACCTATTCGTTTGATTCAGGGTGACAGATCTCATGTGCTCACCCCTAATAATGAGAATAATAAACAGATACCATGGAAAAAACCCAAGCCCCGGGAGTCAGGACACCACGGTTTCCTCCCCAGCTCTAGGAGAGGAGTGGGATCTAGTGAGTTAGAGCAGAGGGAGTCGGGAGCCAGAACTCTGAGATCCTGTACCTGGCACTGGGAGGGAGTAGTGTCTAGTGGTTAGTGCAGGAGGGTTCTCCCATCCAGGGAGCCAGTTGATATATAATTGAAGTGGGACAGATAAGCTGTGGGGAGAAGAAGCTTTGCCTCACATGACTGTGCCATCAGCTCAGGATGAGGAGTGAAACCAGCCCTGCCCTCCAGATACTGCCATAAACATGGAAATGTCAGAGCTGCCAAAGGGCACAGGAACACCTGTCTGTTGGATTGCTGCTCGCCTCCCCACCTGTATAGTACAGGCTCTACAGCCCAGACACCAGGGGGAGGGACCCCTCTGGGGCTGCTCAAAACATCAGGCAGGGGCTCTCTGCATGGAGGGCCTCTCCCATCTCCAGTCTAGTTCCAGAGAGAACTGGCAGGCAAGTCCAGATTGGGACCTGGGGGAAATTTGGGGGTTTGTTTAAAAACCTGAAAGTAAGTTTTCTGAAATGTTAATGATATCAATCTCCATTTATTGCATATATTAGCCGTGTCACCATTGGGCCCAGGAGTCCCAGCCAGGCACCAGGACCCCATTGCACAAACGCAAACCAAAGAGTCAGCTCCTGCCCCAAGGAGTTTCCAATCTAGGCGTAAGGCAAGAGACAGCAGCTGGGTACAAAGGGAGCAAGAGGAAACAATAAGACTAGGGGTGGGTGGAATTTTTCCTTCTGAAAATGCCAAACTATTAATTGTGTTGAATGAGTCAGTGGAAGAATTAGTGCTTTGGTGTTGGTTTACCATTTTGATTATCGTTTTATGATATTCTCGGTTCAACCTTATGCAAAGGAAATATTTCTCCCTTATATGAGTTACGTTTTCCCAAAATGCCATTGCACGTTACATTTCCACCTTCGTGTTTGGATCCAGGAAAAAGATCAGAACATCCCGAAATGCTGAGTTCTACTTGGCTCTGAATGAGACAAGGATTTTAATTTGGACCAAAAAGCCACCCTGGAAATGCTGGAGGAAAAAAGAATATTTCATTTGGTCATTGCTGGCACATGAACTTTGCATACTTCTTATTGGTAGCCCTGTATTGAGTTGCAGGTCTTGGGTGGGAGGAGGCTACTGGATTAGAGCAGGGTGCTGGGAGTCCAGACTTCTCCCACGTTTGTATTTCCAGCTCTTGGGGAGAGGGTGGCTGGGAGTCAGAACTCCTGGATCCCCTCTCTGCCCCATGGAAAAGAGTGTGGAGTAGTGGTTACAGTATGAAGCTGAGACATGGTCATCAGAACTGACCCAGAGGGGAGAGTGCCCCCTGTTGAGGCCCACACTGTGCAGCACAGCACCCCCCTAGTAGGCCTCCATCAGTGAATCCCCAGGAGAGAGTAGTGCTGCTGAGCCCCACAGAACAGAGCTTTTGAAAATCGGGCCACTTGTTTTAAGAGGCAGCGAACACAATTTGAAGAAGCCTACGTTTAGATCTTCCTCCCCTGAAAATTGGGAAGGGGGACACGGAGGTGGGGATCACTGGCTCTTTGCCTCAAAGCCCAGCTCCCCTCTCCAAATCCACAGGCTCTCCAGGCACCCACAATCCCAGCTTCTAGGTGCTTCCAACATGCTGAGCCAGCACCAATCCTGCTTTGCTTCATGAGTCTTTCACGCTCTCTGCCCTTTATAGCCCATCTCTGACTCCCACCCACCTACCCCCTTGCTCTGCACATCCGCAGCGTTCGTCCAGGAGTGCACAAGAGCCTCCTTGGTGCCATAAACCAACACACAAGCTGGCCCTGTAAAGCAAGTCCTTGGCATGACTTCCCCTTGGAAATGGCATCCTCTGGGCAAAGGGACTAGAGAAGGAAAAGCCCACTGGAGTGATGCCAGGGCATGAAGAGTACCTGCCTATGGGCAGCACGGGCTGGCAGGATAGTCTGAGAATGTATTTCACTGATGTAAATGGGCTCCACTGCATCCATGGACCTGGGCCCATTTGCATCGTCGGGGATCTGCCCCTAAATATTTAGCTGTTCTGGCCCAGTGGGGGCCGGGATTTGGTCCAGGTCTTTCCATGCTCAGCAATGCAGGATGAGGAGTTGCGGGGAGCAGGGGCTCAGTAGGAGGCGCTGTCCCTTCACAATTAGTGCTGGTCCCAGTGCCCCAGCAGCCTCGCTGGCAGTATAGACCTGGGGTCTGGGGAGTTATGAAACACAGAGGGGGCCGGGAATCAGTACTCCTGGAAGGGGAGTGAGGTCTAGTGGTTAGAGCGGAGGGGCTAGGCGGCAGGACTCTTGCCTTCCATTACAGGCTCCGGCAGAAGCGTGGGGTCTAGTGAGTGAGAGCGGGGTTCGGTTTTGGTTTGTACAGCTTGTGCAGTGTCCACGGGCCCGCAGGGATCTCTCCCTCCCTGGCCCATCCTCTGGTGCACAGTTACGTGCCTGGCTCATAGCAACCCGGATCCCAGCCGCAGGGAGGAGGGAGCCGTAATTGTATGTGATGAGATTGTACTGGGATTAATCCCTCGCCAACAGATGGCTCCAGGGTCCATTCCCTTATGTAAGGGATAAGGGTGGAAGTGGATTACTGGCACTATCCCATTGCGCTGCCCTTCAGATGGGATTAGGGTCTTCATTATAGACCAGGCTGCCTAATCAGACACTCCCTGGCTGAGTCATTGGTGGATGGATGCTCTAGGACATCAAGGCTAGGGGCCGGCGGTCGGGGGGAGGGGGGCGAGGGCAGCCGTTCCCAGGGCAATTCTGGACAGTTTAGGACAAATGGGCTGTGCCTTGCCCCCAAAGGACCTGTGTGGAGCCGTGCCACAGCCTGCTGAGCCATCCCTGTGTTGGCTTTTCCAAACGGCCATCTGGAGGAAAATGGGGTCTAGTGGTTAGAGCAGGTGGGCTGGGCATCAGGACTCCTAGGTTCTCTCTCCAGTTGCAGGAGGGGAGTGGGGTCTGGAGGATAAGAACAGGAGCTGCTGGGAGTCATTATTTGTGGGTTTTATTCCTGGTTCTGGAAGTATAGTGGGGTCTAGTGGTCATAAGATGGGCCTGAAACATTGGGTCAGTCTTGATTTCCATGATAGAGTGCCCTATACTGAACCCTGACTCTGCTCTCTGCAGCTGTGTCCCCCAGCATTGCATGGGGATATTGAGATCTGCTGATACTCGCTGTTAGGGGAGCGCCCCCCTCCCAGAATCCCATGAGGTCCCGGCTGATCCTCCCATCTCCTCAGAATCTGTAGGGCTTGGTTATACCCTGAGAGGGGGGTGGGCATGTTAGTAGGATACCCTATGCAGATACCCTCCTGGGATTACAGACAAGAGCGTGGAGCAGCTCTGTCTGCGTGTCTGTCTGCAGCCTTCTGTCTGTTCACCAGATACATCATCCACTCCCCAAACAGAGAGCGCTTGTGTGCGATTGTTTATTTCATGATCTCACGTGCGTGCGCGCACACACATACACACACACACTGCCCTTTCCCAGGCACCACTCCTTCCTGCAGCTGTCACTTCCAATCGCTGTCTGAGGACCCATTTCCAGCAGGTTCAGCAGGACTGGGGCAGGCAAACCAGGGAGTGACAGGGAAAGAGATCACACTAACAAGCCGCATGGCAGGGAGGAGGGCAGTGGTATCCAGTGATTAGAGCTGTGGGCTTGGGAGTAAGAGTCCCGGGGTCTTGTGGGTTAGAGCAATGTGTGCAGTTTAGCTCTGGGCTGTTTGCAGCAAGGACAGGCAAGTGCCTCTTCCTAAGGGGCCTGGGCACGGGGGGGTCATGCAGCCTCCAGCGTGCTTGTGTTCTGCTCTTGCATCTCGGTGACTTGCCCATGTCCCTGGAGTAGCTGCTTCCCCCGGGGATCTATATAACCCACCTCTGAGGGCTGCCTCTCTGTGGCAGGTGCAGGGTACCAGGTGCATATATATTTGTGCAGGATTGATTTGCAGTACATGCTGGGGATCGCCCCCACCCCCACACACACACTGGAGCGTGTCCTGCCATTGCTCTTTTACCCATGCTTGTTCCTGGCACGAGGGCTCCCCAGGCGCCCTGCAGCTTTGGCTCCATTCCTGCCAGGATCTCTGGGTAGGGATTTGGTTTTGCAGGGGCATGAATGCATTGGCTGGCAGTCATGCGGCCTCAGGGCCGGGGCACGGAATGGATTCACACAACCCACAGGGCCCCGTCTCTCACACCCGCCCACAGAATGGCACCACATTTTCGCAAGGCCTAATTGTCCTCCCCGCAGCCAGAGTGATCCACCTAGCAAGCTGCACAGGGGAACTTGTCCCCAGGGCAGGCGGGGGGGACGGGGGACTGGGACACGGAGTGTGTCCCCTTTAGGGGGTGCAGGCTCTGATCCAATCCAGCCCTAGGCAGGGGACTGGCTGGCTGGTGAGGGGGGTTCGGTGAGCTAAGTTTGAGTCAGGCCATTTCCCAGCAAAGAGATAGATGAGTGGGGGCAGGGACAGTGTCCCTCTGGGATGCATTGGGGAGGGATCTTGATGGGGGAGGGGAGCTCTCTCCCCATACCTGCTCTGGGGATTTATAAATCCAGAAACAAATAAACTTGGGGGGGCAGGTGGATTCAAAGCTCCTTGGTGCAGAGTGGGAATGACAGACGCCTCCCTGGGGGCCAGGAGCTTCCAAAAATAGCCCCTCCATGCGCAGCCTGGCAGTCTGCCGCAGGGAGCGTGGGCACAACTGGCCTCCAAACATCATCCCCCCTCCCCTGCCAGTACCCATCCCCCACTGTCACCCAACCCTGCCAGCACCCAATCCCCCACCCCATCCCCTGCTGTCTCCTGCTGTCCCCCAACCCCCACCCCATCCCCCACTGTCCATTCCTGTCTCCCACAGTTGCCCCTTCCCCCTGCAGCCCCCACCATCTCCTCCTGCACCTCATCCTTCACTGCTCCCCACTGGCACCCAACCCCCTTGCCACCCTTCCACTGCTGCCCACCCTCCACCGTGTCCCCCTACCAGCATCACTGCCCCCTTTGCCCTGTCCCATCCAATCCCCCACACCCTTTCCCCGTATTCCCCACCACCCAGCTCCCTTCCTCCTGCTCCCCTCAACATTGTCCATCCCCGTTATCCCCACCAGCCCCCATGTGTTCTTGCTGGGTCCCGACCACCAGATCCCCACCCAGCTCCTGGCGCCCACAGCCTGACGATCTCCCCTGATGTGCACAGCTGGCAGGTGCCTGCATTCCTAGCCCTCCCCTCTGCCTGTGCCATGCTCCTGCACTGGCTCCAATCCAGCCCAGTCCCCCTCACCCAGCCTTGCTATCGACCCCTGCCCGGGCCCAGCGGGTGAAATATTGCTTTATGGATCGCAGGATGGACTGGCAATGAGCTAATAATGGAGACACACAGTCAATGCGTCATTGTGATGGACTCAGCACAGACAACGCCCCCCCACCAGCCCACCTGACCCTGGGCATCCACGCCCCACCCTTATGGGGGTGGGGGGGAGGGTCTAATGGCTACAGCAGGGGGGCTGGGAGTCAGGCCTGCCACATTCTGTCTTTGGCTCTGGGAGGAGAATGGGGTCTGGTGGGTTAGATCAGGGGGGCCAGGCGTGGGGGTCTTGGGTTCTACCCAGATCTGGGGGGGGGGAGTGGTGTCTAGTGGTCAGATCAGAGGGCACAGCTGACACATGGACAACACCCGCATTGCCTGCTAATCCCCAGCTCCATGTGTAAATCCCTTCGGCTCAGTGAAGCCGGGAAAGGGGGATTGTTTTCAAAAACAATCATTACCATCCGCTTCTGCTTATTTTTATGATCCATCCACGTACTCCTCCCTGGAGGGAGTGGGGGAGGGGCAAGGAATGGGACCCAGACAGGATTCATAAACTATAACAGATTGAAACCTGTAATAAGATTGGAGGCCTGTATGGGCAGGTGGCCAACCATGGCAGGGTCTCTGTCCCCCTATTTCCCAGCTGAACTCCATGACCCAGCAGCCCCCAGCTGTGGAGGGACATGGGCGCTTGTGTGCATTCAAACCCTGTATTGTGCAGGGTAGAGATGCCGGGGGTGGCCTCTAGCAGATGGTTTGTGGCCAAGGTCCCTGTACTGGCCCTGTTAAGCAAAGAATTTAGTCTCTGACTTTTTTGTGGCAGGACAGCAAAGGGACTGTTGGGAGTCCAGTGGGCTGGGAGTCAGGATACTTGGGTTCTAGTCCCAACTCTGGGGGAGGTGCGGGGTCTAGTGGTTAGATCAGGAGGGCTGGGAGCCAGAACTCCTGGGTTATATTCCGACCTATGCCACTAATCTCCGAGGGCAAGTCCCTTACCCGTTATTGCCTGCTTCTTTCTCCCACCATTTGTCCGTTTATGAGGTCTCAGGGGCAGAGACCATCTCTCCCTGTGTCCATGCAGTGCACCCAGCTGGGCCCTGACCTCAATGGGTCTTTGCTCCTGCAGTACCTATAGTGAACCACACTCCCCTGGGGATCACTGGCTGAGATAAAACCTTGGACCTTCTGCACTGAAGCGTGTTAGGCTAAGGGGATTATGTTGGTAGTAGTAGTAAGACTGTTAACCATTTGTGTTGACCTCCCTCTGGTGGCAGAAGGTGGTACTGCACCTTGTCCGGCCGTGACAATACTGTTGGGCTTCTGTCCCTGCTATCCTGTTTGATGCCAGGCTAACAAGCCCCTGTTCCTTTTCCCTCCTCTCTGCCTTGCAGTGGACGGGTGCATTCATCGGGCTGCCGGGGAGCTGCTCAAAGAGGAGTGCCGATCCCTGAACGGGTGTGAGACAGGGAAAGCCAAGCTCAGCTGTGGGTACCGGCTTCCGGCCAGATGTGAGTATTACTGGCCTGCTAGATAACATCAGCTGGGACCAGCAGGCTGGGCTGCGGCGCCAGGGCCGGGTGGTTCATGGTCCTGTTGCCACTTCGTGCAGTACACGCGAGGGGAGGGGTACAGGTGCAGAGGAGGGGACCCTTTGAAGAAGGGGGCTGGCCTTGTGATTAAAGCACTAGCTGTGTGCTTAGGCAATCCAGGTTCAAATCTCTGCTCAGCTGCAGGTTTTTTGGGGAGGCCCCGCCCAGCCAAATAATTTGCCTGTCTGTGCCTCAGTTTCCCCTCTGCCTATCAGGGATAACAGCATCACCCTGTCTCAGAGGAGGTCGTGAGAGGCAGCATGTTCCGATTTGTGTGTGCAGGGGTGGAGGCTTGAGGAGGAATGTATTTCAGTTGCTCTGATGTTCCGGTTTAGGCACCTGCCACTGAGATCTGGGTGTCCAGCTCTGTGCGGTGAGTGGACAAATGGCACATGACCAGTTCCTGGTGCAAAGGTGGCAGGAGGAGCAAGGTGCAGATGCACGGAGCCGGGTGGCGTGTTTGCAGGAGGTCAGATGAAGAGCCGAGTCACAGCATGTCTGCTCGTTGTTCACACAGACCGTGTGACAGACAGGCCTCCGCTCCTGCAAACCCACGCCCAAGTGCAGGCTTGTACATGCTGCACTGCACCGCACACCCTCACACCTGCATGCATGTGAACATCTGCACAACACTCAACCCCAGTGGCACACACACACACCATCAACGCACTCAGACATGCACACCCCCCCCCCCTGTATCTCAGCACCTACACGGCAGCAGAAGCAATTGTAGACTGTGAAAAACAAGCTGGGTCTGGGGAATTGCCTCACTTGGCGTCAGAGGGATGTGGTGCAAACAGTCCTGTGCTGCCTGCTGTTGCCCCACAGTGCGGGGAGCTGGGCTGGATGGGGCTGTGAGAATGCCTTCTCTTGGCTGAGGTGCTGGAATAGGAGCCACATTCTGGGAAGTCTGGCCAGGAGTGATTGGATGGGGATGGGGTGTGTGGGCGGGGGTGTAACAGCATCTGTATGAAACGGGGTTGTGTGTAAAATGGAGTCAGATTGTCTGTTTGCGTACGTGTGTTTGTATCTGTCTGATTGTGAACGTGGGGGGTGTCAGGTGGTGGAACTGGGATGAATGGAAGAAGTGGCACCCCTTGCATTTCAGAGCCAACCCCTTGGGGATGCATGGCAGGGGCCCGGCCAGCTGCTCTGCTCATCCTGGGGAGACAGAGCCACGTCCATATGCTCAACCGGGCCCTCAGTCAGGCGGCCTACATGACGAACCATGGCTGAGGGCTGGTCTAACCACTGGGCCCCACTCCCCTCCCAGAGCCTGGCTTCCAGGCCCCTGCTCTAACCACTGGACTCCATTCCCTTCCCAGGGCTGGGTGTGACCCCCCAGAGTCCTGGCTTCTGGCCCCTGCTCTAACCACTAGACTCCATTCCCTTCCCAGGGCTGGGTGTGACCCCCCAGAGTCCTGGCTGCTGGCCCCACTTTGTTCCAAAGCCCTTCCTTGTGAATTTGCTGCCTTCCAGTGACATCTTGTGGCAAGTAGTTCCACAGCTTAGTGTGTGTAAAGCTCTGAGTGTGTCCATGTGTGTGACTATATGCATATAAAGCAGCATGTGTGTGATTGTGTGTGTCAGTGTGTGACTGTGTGTATGTAAAGCAATATATGTGTAAAGCAGTGGGGGGGTGGAATCCTCAGTGTCCCCCCACGCTGTACACAGGGGTGGGGTCTGTCCTTCACTGTCACCAGAGACCCTTAGATTGAGGAGACCCAGGGTGGAGGTGACCCCTGAGCTACGCGTCCCCTCCTTCCCCCCAAGCAGGAGGCATGGAGAGCTGGGGTCCCTCTGTGATTTACCAGGGAAAGGGTGGGGCTCATTCTCCACTCCTCCCACCAGATCACTTAGTCTCCCCAGCTTCAGCCTGGAATGACATGTGCAGGCGACTGATGCCGGGAGAGGGGACGTGCACAGCATCAGGCGTGCTGCCCTGGGGTTTTCCACCAGGGCCGTTGTAATTTGGGGCAAACAGGGGGTGCACCGCCACTGGATTAATGCAAACAGCTGGAGTCTTTGTGCTTAGCCCGGCCCAGAGGGTGGGGCACTAGATTGGGAGTCAGGACAGGGGTTCTATTGCCATTTACCTTGGGCAAGACCTTCCGCTCTGCGCTACTCTGGTATCCCTTGTGTATTTACATAGTAAACGCTTCTGGTGAAGGACTGTTGACTGAAATCAGGGTCTCATTGTGCCAGGTGCTGCACAGACCCCGACTGAGATCAGGGCCCCCATTGTGTCAGGCGCTGCACAGACCCCGACTAAGATCTTACACACCCCTTCCCATCCCACACTCTCACAGTCATGCACACGGGGGAGCATGAACGTGGCTCACCCCTTGCTGATCTGTTGGCCCTTTGGGACAGGAAGTGAAGGAATGGGATGCCCATTTCCTGAGCCCTCGCACTGTTCCCTGCAGCACAGCTCCCCCTACCATCGCACTGGGGGGAGGGACCAGTACTGACAGTGAGGGGAGAGCACCTCCTGAGCTCCCCCTGCACCCTGCCCCTCCTTACAGCCTCCGCACCCCAGCTGCAGCATGGGGAGATCCATCACGCAGGCCCCTGGCCGCTGGCCATGGAGATTATCAATAACCTCCCATGGGGGGGAGTGGTCAGCGGGACAGCACTCCATTTATCACGCCGATATTATAGACATGGACGGCAAATGCAAAGTGCTATCGACCGGCTGTCAGGGAGAGGGATGGTGCAGGGCGGGCAGCGATACCCGTTGGAAATGGCGGGGGCAGGTGAGTGGTAGGGCTGTAAGCACACACACACAGATCTCACACACTGATCACATCCACACCTTGATCCCACACATGGTAATCTAACACCATGCTCTTACACACTGGTCTTACACACACAGATCACATACACACACACACACATGAATTGCACATGCAGTGATCTAACAGCGATCTTACACACTGAGCTCACACATGCACACACAGATCACATACACACGTTGATCCCACATGCAGTGATCTAACACAGTGATCACTCATGGATCGTCTCACACACACACTGATAGCACACACTGATCATACCGCACGGATTTCACACTCACACACTGATCACACACACACACACCCATCACAGTGCAGTACCGCATGCTTGTAACCACAGAGTGTGGCAGGGTGTGGGTGTGGAGGGATGCGGGGAGTCAGGCAGGAAATATAGGGGCAGTGAAGGGAAAGGAGGGTGAGTGCATCCAGCATCAAGCCAGGGTAGGGTTACCAGAAGTCAGGCGACATGTCCTCCTTTTTACTTTCATGTCCTCCGTCCAGCAGTTAATGTTTCTGTTGTTCAACTTGTTCTCCATTTTTTTCATGCTGCCATGCATTCATTAATCATTCCCCATTTTCCATGGCGTAATATGGTAATGACAGTTATATTAATACTACATTTTCTCCATCTCCTCCTTTCCATGCTTTGGTATCTGGTAACCCTAACCCAGAGCAAAATCCAATGCGAAGCACAAATAACATGATGGAGCCAGTAAATCACTAGGACAAGGGGCACTCCTGCCCCCGCCACTCAGCCAGAGTGGAAAGTCTAGGGCCTTGCTCCCCTGTGTCCCCTGCACCGCCTGTACCGCCACTCTGAGCCCTCTTCATTGCCCCAGCCACACACTGTCACAGGGGTCCCACTAGGTCCTCATGCCACCCCTTGGCATCTCCACTCCTCGCATGTTCCATCCCTAGCACTGGGAGGGGAGCAGGGGAGTCTAGTGGTTAGAGCCCCTGGCAGTACATCGCCCACCCAGATGAGACCGGGGGGTTAGGTCCCCTCCCTCCCTGGGCTTTGTCCCTTGCACATCCTCCTCCCAGCCATGGCTTCCCCTTGCAGCCCTGCCGAGCCTGCCCCTGCGACTCCCTGGCATGGGACTGAATGTCCCGCACAGCTCAGGTCTCCCTGTGGCTGGCATCTGGGCACCATGTTTTCTGGGCCCGCAGGGCTGGGGGTTACAAGAGCCCCTCGGTGGCAGGGAGAGAGATGTGGGCCGCATCTCACGCCACCCCCTGCAATGCTGCCCCCAGCCCAGACCCAGAGCTAGTGCCGGATTTGTGCTGCAGGCAGCGCTGTGCCCACCCCATCAGAGCTGACCTCAGCCTCACACCACTGGGGGTGCTGGGCTGCAGGAGGGGGGTCTCAGCAGGGCATGGGATCCCTGTATAAATAGCTACTGGGCCCCACCCAGGCCCAAAGCAAACCTCACTCCCATGCCTGATGGCACATGCCTGCTCCTGCAGGGGATGTGGGGCTCCGGCAGTCAAACACCCCAGCCTGCTCCCGGCCATGACAAAGCAGCTGAGCCTCAGCGCTCCTCACAAACTAGCTGCCTGGGGCCCTGATCTCAGATCGGGTCTGGGCAGCACCTGCTTGTCACCTTTGGCTCCGCACTCTGCTCACGCTGCAATGACTGAAATTTACACACACCAGGACTGGGCCCCTTAGCCTCTGCCTGGTGCCAGGGCAGGAGAACAGCGGCCAAGCAGCCTGGACTGAGCAGAGCCAACACCTCCCTGCGTGGTGGGGTCATTGCCGGAGCCTGCAAGATGCTGAGGCCTGTCAGCGTGTGAGGGGGATGTCCGGGAGTCCCAGGGTCTGTCTTGGGCTCTGGGCGGGTTGTGGGTCTAGTGCTGGGAGTGGGGGAGCTGGGAGTTGAGGTGCCTAGATTCTGTCCCTGCGCCAGGAGGGGCACAGGTGATTTTGCAGCTTACCTGAAGGGGGAGCAGCTGCTGATTTATGGGGCATGAAGCAGGCTCAGACCTTGGGCTGGCAGCTCCTCCGCTCAGCGAGCAGGATCTTCGGAAGGAGGACTCAGGCTGGGGGGCCTGTCTACCGGGTAGAGCATGGGGGCTGGGAGCCAGGACTCTTGGGTCCTGCCTAGATTGGGCGAAGGTTCAAGTGGGCTGTGCATCTTGTCCAAACCCCCCTGCTGCTCCCAAGAGAGCAGCGCGAGGCCTGGGGGAGGGATGGGGGATCTTGTCAAGACATTGGCAGACCCAGGTTTGAGATCAAGAGCTCCAGGTGGGAGCAGTGGCCAGGGAAGGATGACTGCCCTGCCTTTTCCTGGGTGAAGAATAGGAAATAGATGGGGAAGGGATGTGCCCAACCTCTTGTAGCCCCCACTTTCCACGCCACCGCTTCAAATCCAACCCCTGGCCCTGTCAGTTCAGCTGGAAGTCAGCGCTCAGGCTGGGATAGCAGGGGGCTGTGGGTTGGGATTGAGGGGTGTCGGTGAGCAGGATGCGGAACTCAGGACCAGGACAGTTTGGGTCTCTGGGTGATCTGGAAGGGAAGGGGGATGGGATGACACCCCCAGGTTGGCAAGGCCGATCCTTGAAGCCCAGCGTTGCGTGAAATGTGGGTGAAATGCCCCCCCCCCCCCAGCCTGGACTACCACAGAAATTGGCAAAGAGAGTGTGATGCAGGGGGCGTCTTCCAGTGGGGGTAATTAATATCTGTCCCTGTCTGGGGAGCGTGGATGGACGGACGGATGCAGCTGCAGGAAGGATATACGAATGCGAGGCAGCCTGGTGGGTCTGCCTGCAGCGAGCAAGGAGGGAGCGTGGGAGAAAAGCTGGGCAGGGGATTTGCTGGGGCTTCTGAAATGTCGGGGGGTGGGGGGGAGTTGTTTTGTGTTGAACCAAAAATGAAATGGGGGGGGGGGCATTGGCCGATGGAAAGTCGTAGCCGGACTTGACGTCGTTTACTCTTGGCTCCAAATTTCTCCCACCTCTAATTCTGAGCCCTGAACCAGAGTCTCCCGACATGCGGTGCCATAGGGTGAGATGGAGGGGGCTGGGAGGCGGGAGATTGCCCTGAGACCATGCTTTGAGGGCAGGGCTTTTTTTGTGCTGGTACTGTGGTGTACTGAGCACCCGCACCGTTTTCTTTGGGACAGTACTCTGCACCTGTTTTTCACAGTGATGAGGCCCCAGCTCCTGCCGCTGCTGCTGGCAGCCCCAGGTCCCTGCTGAGTACCAGCATCTTTTTTTTTCCCCCCCCCCAAAAAAAAGCACTCATGAAGAGGATGTGGGGGGAGCCCTCAGACCCTGTCCTCCCCTCACACATGACTGTCACACGGGGTCTCAGCTCCAGACTTTTGCCCAGCCCAATAGGCCACTCTGGGACCAGAGCAGTGCGTGGGACCCACTCTGCCCTGGAAATGGGACCGCCACCCAGGGAGGGAGGGATAGACACAGGGATGTGAGTGGGGAGGATGCAGGGAGGGGAGGCTGGTGTGTGGAGGGATGGGATACGGGCAGATAGGTGTGCCTGGTGCAGGAGGGATAAACACAGGGGTGCGTGTCCAGGGAAGAAAGGAGGGATAAATGGGAGTGTCTGCGGTGTGATGAGGGAAGGATAGATGGGGGTGTCTGGGGACAGAGGAAGGGATGGATGGGGTGTCAGGGATAGGATGAGGGAGGGATAGATGGGGGTGTCTAGGGACAGAGGGAGGGATGGATGGGATGTCTGGGACAGGATGAGGGTGGGTATCTGGGGAGAGAGGGAAAAATAGATGGAGTGTCTGGGGTGGGATGAAGTGGGTAGATGTGGGTGTCTGGGGACGGAAGGAGCAATAGATTGGATGTCTGGGGCAGGAGGAGGGAGGGCTGTCCATAGGGATAGATGGGAGCTCTGCCAGTCACACCAGCCCTCCAGAAATCTCCATCCATTGCAGCTCATGGATCAGGATCCACCAGCTGAGGCTAGTTGCACTCAATGACCCATGGGGATCTGTCCCCTGATCACTTTGGGGTGGGGGGCCTGACAAAAGGTGGAGGCAGCTGGGGGCCTGGGGAGGAGGGAAGCAGCATTCATAGTCCCAGCCCCATAAGACCACCCCTTGCTGTGCCAGCCCCTGATGTCATTGCAGCCACTCCCCTCTCCTTGCCCCCAGCTCAGAGGCCTGGGGCTCACGAGAGGGCACTGCTGCCCCCACCTGAGTCACCCCACTGTTGAATTAGGCCCAGTTGGGGTCACACATGGGTGGGAGACCTTCCTTGAGGGGTCCAGAGCTCAGTAAGGGGTGCTCTCCCCTCGCAGTCTGTGCTGTCCCCGTCGGGTAGGGAGGGGGTGTCTCCCTGCCTCTCATGCCCCCACCTTCCCTCTTCAGATGTCATTCACACAGTGGGTCCCATTGCCCAGGGGGAACCGAGCGCCTCCCAGGAGAAGGAGCTGGAGAACTGCTACAAGAACAGCCTGAAACTGGCCGTGGAGAACAAACTGCGCACCGTGGTGAGGGACCATGGCGGGCCTTGGGAGGGCGAGATCCCGGAGGGTGCAGGAGGGAGGGGGGCTGGATTCGCTGCGACTGGGAAGAAAGGCGCTTTATGGAGAAGGGAAAGAGGTTGCCAGGGGCAGAGGGAGATGATGCAGGGTGGAGGGGGTGCTGTGGGGCTGAGGGAGAGGGGCTGGGTGGGAGCAGTGGTTGGAGGATGGTGCTCTGGGGGGCAGAGTGCTTTGGAGATGATGGGTGGCAAGTGTCTCTCTTACACATTCTCTCTCTCCCACTCCCTCCCAGGCTTTCCCCTGTCTCTCCACAGGGGTATTTGGTGAGTATAGGGCTGGCCCGGGGGCTTCAGCCTCTCTGTCGGCCCAGCAGGCTGGGGGCTGACTCCAGCCCCCGGGCTCTGATCCCTGCTGCTCTGCCCCCAGGGTACCCCAGCGAGGCCGCGGCTGAGGTTGTCCTGAGGACGCTGCGGGAGTGGCTGGAGGTGAACAAGGACAAGGTAAGGGGAAATGGGTGCCCGCTGCTGGGTGGGGCAGGTCCATGAGGGACAGGGGTGTGTGACAGAGGGCCCATGTGGGTGTGAGCATGGGAACAGCTATGTGCCCACATAGCGTGGAGGCACTGGGGGCACTGTGCATGTGGGCGATGAGAGTTCATGTGGGCATGTGTGTGCGCACATCAGTGAGCAAGGATGTCATGTGAGGGTGCACATGGGTGTGTGGGCATGTATGTGGGTGTGAATGAGTGTGAGCATCCATTCTGGTGATTGTGAGTGTGTGTGTTGGTGTGATTGTGCATACGTGAGTGTGTGTGAGTGTGCATTTGGCTGTGCTCACTCCATTGTGGCTGGGGATGGGAAGGGGAGTGAAGAACGGGAGGAATTGTGTCTCTGTAACTCAGGTGCCTGGGCCTGCAACTCCCAGCTCAGCCAACCCTGAGTTCCCGCCTAGGAGTTAGAGTCTATCCATCCATCCATCCCACACAAATGACCACATCTCCACTCACACCCGGCAGGTTGACCGGCTGGTGATCTGCGTCTTCCAGGAGAAGGATGAGGAGATTTACAAGGAGAAGTTGCCCTTCTACTTTCCCATCGGTACAGCCCCATGGGCCCCATCCCCTGAAGCCCTCCAGCCCTTCCAGGACCTACCACTCCAGCCCCCTGGCCTCTATCAACTTCCCCATTGGCTTAACCCCAGAACCCTCCACCCTGACCCCCTAGGACTCTCCCTGCCCCCCCCCACTTCCCCATTGGTACAACTGCCCTGCCCCCCAGGTCCCCATGGTCTTCCCCATTCTCCCTCACCGCTCCTCTCCAGTCCCTAGTGGCTGTCCTCTGACCCCCCAATCCCTCAGGATCTTCTCAGCCTGCCTAAGAACATTGGGATCGGAGCAGTGGCCCTTCGAGGCCAGTGTCCTGTCGATGGCAGTGGCTGGTGCCAGGCGCTTCAGAGGGAGGAACCAGAGCAGGGCAATTGCCATCCAATCCCAGTTTGTGCCAGTCAAAGGATTATGACACCCAGAGCCTGGGGCTGCGTCCCAGACTGTCTTGGCTGATAGCCACTGAGGGACCTCTCTTCTGCACGCTTACCTAGTTCTTCTTTGAACCCAGTTATAGTTTTGACCGTCACGACATGCCCGTGACGAGTTCCACAGGTTGACTGTGCGTTGTGTGAAGAAATGTTTACTGCCGTCTGTTTCTTTTAAACTGGCTGCCTGTTAATTTTGTTGGGTGACCCCCCGGTTCTTGTGTAACAGGAAGAGGTACATAACACCTCCCTATTCACTTTCTCCTCACCAGTCATGATTTTACAGCCCTCTATCAAGTCCCAGTCTTTTCTATGGAAGCAGTTCCATCCCCCTTAGCATTTTCATTGCTCTTCTCTGCACTTTCTCTGATTCTAAAAATGTCTCTTTTCTGAAAAACAAGCAAGGAGTCCTGTGGCACGTTTAAAGACTACAAATGTATTTATCGCATGAGGTTTCATGGATGGCATCCCACTTTGTCAGATGCCAGGAAGTGGAAAAAAACTTATTTTCTGGCATCTGATGAAGTGGGATCTTTTCCCACGAAAGCTCATGTGAAAAATAAATGTGTTAGTCTTTAAAAGTGCCCCAGGACTCCTTGTTTGTTTTGCTGAACTAGACTAACACGGCTCCCTTTGGAATTTCTCCTTTTTGAGACCAGGAGACTGGAACCGCACACCGTATTCGAAGGGTGGGCGTGCCATGGATTTAGAGAGGGGCATTGTGATATTTTTCCTGTCTGAGCTGCCCCTTTCCTGAAGCGTCCTCACATTGTCGGTAGCTTTTTTATCCATTGTTTCACTTTGAGCAGATGTTTTCGGAGAACAAGCCACCAGGACTCCAAGAGCTTTTCCATGCGGGGCAACAGCTAATTTAGACCCCGTTATTCGCATGCGTAGTCGAGATTATGTTTTCCAGTGTGCATCACTTTATCCTTTATCGGCATTCAATATCATCTGCCGTTTGGGCACCTAGCAAGATCCTTTGATAACTTTTTGCTGTCCACTTTGCACTTTGCTGGCTGGAGCAGTTTTGTGTCATCTGCAAACTTTGCCTCCACCGTTTCCCCCTTTTCCCAGATCATTTCTGAATATGTTCACACTGCCAGTCCCGGTACAGCCCCTGGGGGCCTTGCTAATGAGCTCTCTCCACTGTGAAAACTGGTCATTGATTTCCACCCTCCTATCCCCAGACTGCTCATTGTTCCCTGCCCCTGAAGGTCACCCGCCCCCTCTCTCTAGGCTTTTCCCTCCACAGTTCCTGACCTGCCCCCAAACCTTTCCCCGTCCTCGGAAAGCCCTCCAGACCTGGCTCCTCCCCATCTCAGGCATCTCTCCTTCCCCATGGTAACAGCCTCCCCAGCCGCTATCTTGCCCCATCTTCACCCTAGGCCCTGCATCCACCCTCCTCCAGCACACTGGGCCCTTCCCCTCTCTCCTCCCTACACAGACCCTGACGTACCCTGTGGGCACCTGGGGAGGGTAGATGGGGGCTGGGCTCTGCCCTGTCCCCTCGCGCTGGGCATTGTGAGTGTTGGGGAGGAATTCCTTGGATTCACCCTCCCCTTCTCTCCTTTCTAGCCTGATCTTGATCCCCTTCCCCATGATGGGTAAGCATCAGTGTGCAGTGAGGGGGAGGCTTCCCTAACCTCTGAGCCATGCTTGCTAACACCCCAGAGATACATCGTTTGGGATAGCAGGGGGCTGTGGGTCAGGGCAATGGGGCACAGGCAGCAGTGGGGTGCAGAGCCCGGGGCTGGGATAGTGGGGGCAGGGGAGGGCTGTTGGTCAGGCCTGAGGAGAATGATCCAGTGGCTGGTGGGGGGGCTGGGTACCCAATGCTGTTTTCCCTCTGTTCCCCCACTGCTATGTGTCCCCCCTGCATGCCTGCTCCCAGCCTGGCCTGGAGCCCCCAACACTCCCAGATGCAGAGATCTGACCCCAGTGTCTCTCTTCCCTCACAGATGTCACGGAGGAGCCCTGAGCCCAGCCCTGAGACACGCCCCCCCCCCCACCATGCAGGGGGCAATCCAGATGCAGCCTGTCCCCCCATTGACTCTCCCCCAACCCCACATTATTACCCCTGGTGGAGGCTACAACCCCCCCAACGAGGCTCCCCAGTGAGGCTCCCCTTTCCACCCTCCCCCCCACGAAGCTAATAAAGTTTTATTGGTTTGAATAATCATGTCTGGGCTCTTGTCTTGGCACGTGTGGAAGAGTGGGGGTGGGGTCCCTGTCCCATGGCCCCTAGAACTCCTTTGGGGTGGGGAGGGTGATGGCAGATCCAGAGGAGCATCAGCCTCCTTCACTGGGGGCAGGTTGGGTGCTGGGAGATGGGGAGGCAGTTCTGACAGTGTCCAGCAGGGGGAGACAGGTGCACATGCGCGCGTGCGCGCGCGCGTGCGCGCGCACACACACATGCTGGGGAAAGTAGGCACCCCTGGGTGCCTGCTTAGCAGGGGTGGAGGAGAATAGCTCGTGTGTCAGGACTCCTGAGTTCTGGCCCAGAAGATGGGGGGGGGGGGTTGCAGTGAACATCAGTGGGCTGTGCCCCGACCCCATCCAGTGGGGCCAGATGCCAGACCAGCTTGGATGTGTGAGAGCCATGGGATGCACTGTGGGTTTGGGGCAGGTGGGTGGGAACTTTAATATGGGTCTTGGGAACCTTGTGAAGCCTCTGGAAGAGCCTGGGACTGGTAAGTGGCTAGCAGGGAGGATGGCTGGCTTGGAACCTAGGAGTCCTGATTCTTAGCCCCCCCCACACCACTCCCCCCCCAACCTGGGGTGCGTATCCACGGCTATGTCTACACTTGCACATTAGGTCGGCACTGGGCTTTCATTAAGTCAATTTCCAAAATTCCTTAAGTTGCCTTAATGAACGGGCAAGTCGCCACTAAGCCCCCACTTAAGTCCACTTTGTTAAGGCGACCTAAGGGCAGTTAGGTCGACATAATCGCATTAAGGCAACGGAACAAAGCTGACCGAACTTTTTCTCGTGTGGACAGCGCCCAGGATCTTTTGAGATACATTGCTGCAGCTCCTGCATCCAGAAGGCTTCTGGTTGGTGTTTTCCCGCCCCCCTCCCCCTCAAGCCTAGCACACCCCCCCCCCCCACATGTTTGGTGGTGGGCGGGCCATCAGCGCCCGGCCCCCCCCCCCGTTGGTGGGCTTGGGGGGGGGGGGGGGGTTCTGTTAGCCGTCCGGACGCTGGGGGTGGGGGGGGGTGGGGTGAGCAGATGCCCCGAGGTTGCAGTGACAGCCCTTGCACTTGGGGCTTTGCCTAAACTAGTTGCTTCTCCTCCCGACT
>ML685770.1:1922929-1939606 GCA_007922175.1 Pelusios castaneus | reverse complement strand
AAGTGTCATTGCTATCTGGGGGGAGAAGGGCGCCAGGCCGTCTGATGAGGCGTTGGATGTGGAGGGCAAATTCTGCCAGCCCAAGGCTTGTTGGTTACAGGCTGGCAATGCCCCTGACCCTCCATACTACACCAGTGGGCAGGAGCTACAATTCAGCGTGTAGCCCCCTCGTCTCCTTTTCTGGACTGATGGCCGGGCTGTGGGGCCGGGGGGGCCCCGCGGGTCCACTTCTAGGGGGAAGGCGAAGGGTTTTTGTTGGGGGTGGGGTGGGGGTGTCTGGCTCAGAATTTCTGTGTCCCATGCCTTGGGGTGGTGGAGCACGGCACAGAGCTGGGTGCAGCTGTCAGGTATGGTGGGGCTCAGCTGGGTGCTAGGACGCCTGGGTTCATTGTGACAAAACTGAGGGATGCCCTTTGGAATTGTGCACCCCATTTTAGGTTGGGGGGCAGCATTGGGAATCTGAGGTTCTAACTGTGGGGGGGGGGAGTTCTGGTGCAGCCCGAGACGCTGTGGGGCTAGAGGCCCAGTGGCTCAGATGCCCAGAGCCATGGGGCAACCTGGGGAATGTTTGTTAAGCGTTTTTTTGTCTGAAAAATGCCATTTTGGGTGATGTGCAATGTCAGTCAAGTGGTGCTGAGTCCTGGACCAAGGCCAGCCACCCCAAGGCTGTGGAAAGGCTTTAGTGACATCAGCTACTTCCCTTGGTGCCTTCTTCGACCTGAGGTGTCTGTCTGTCTGTCAGTCAGGGAGACCAGTTTTGCCAAGCTGAGGGGAGTGTAATGACCCACTGCGTGACCCAGAGCCTGGTAGCTTAGGGTGCTGGCCCAAGGTGTGGAGGACAGAATTACACGGGGAAGAGCCTTCCACCCCAGGGACACTCCCAAGAGCTATCCCCATTTGATGGGAATGTTTCAAAGAGGTAAACGCTGAGACTTTCACTAATCCAGAAAGTCAGCTGAGAGCCATTGGTCTATTTCTGCATTGACTTCGCTAAGCCAGCCATATGCAAGTTTTAAAGCTTCTCATCAAAATGTTGGTGAACCTGAGAGGTTTTGTTAACAGTGTCATGAGATGGGCCATGCTGGCTCAGAGCGTTGGGCCACCTAGCCCAGCAGCCCCATCCACTGCTGGTGGCCCATGCCAGATGCCTCAGAGAGAATGAGCAGAAGAGGGCAACTGATCAAGCAATTCAGCCTATCATCCGATCCCAGCTTCCAGCAACAAGTGGGTTAGGGACACTGAGGGCTGTGTCTGGGGCCCTGTCAGCTAAGGGCCATCGAGCGACCTAGCCGCCATGAAGTTACATAACTTTTTAAACCCAGGTCTCATTTGTGCTACCGCAACATCCACTGACAATGAGTGCCACAGGCTGGCTGGCATGTGATGTGCTGCCTCATGGCTGCGCTATACCTGCTGCCTGTTCAGGCTGGTGGATGAGCCCTGGTTCTTGTGTTATGCAAAAGGAGTAAATGATGTTTCCCTACTCACTCTCTCCACACTGATCCCCATTTTATTGAGACCTCTCTCAGCCTGCATCTGTGTCTTTTCTAAGCAGCACGGTATCTTGGGTGAGATCCAAACTTGTATTGATCTGGTAATGTGGCTGATCCTCTGGGGTCAGGAGAACCCTTTTGGTAATGAGCATGGAGGTTTAAGTAATATCTCTTTACTAGCCCAATGGCTAACGGGGAGCCAGAGGCTGTAATGCAGTAAAGAGGGGCCAGGTATATTTTTCTGTTGGCTTCCTGGTCACCAGAAGCATTGTTTGTGGCTGGCTGGGAAGTTTGACTTCAATGTCACCCCCTGATACTGGGAGAATCTGCTCTCCTTTTCCAGCCTGTTCAGATACCTGCATTTTCAGGTGGTACCCTAGGCATAGACAGGTCACAAGGGGGTCGGGTTGCAAGGCATTGTGGGTGCCTTGTACAGTTGTCGGAATACAGACTGCAGCAGTAACCTTGGCCTACAATAAGACATCTTTTTTTGACTGTGGCTAACTCCTGGATGTAGTAATCTTTTGGCATATATCACTCTGATTTGGAATTAGGTAAACCATGACTGTAGTCAATAAACTTGCTTTTTTCATCAAAAGCAGTGCATGTGGACTGAGTATGCAGAGACCTCACTCAGAGTTACAGAGCTGGTGCATATCAATTTCTTTGATAAATTGAGGGACAAGTGTAAATGACCTTGCAGGCTGCAGTGGGTGCATAGGTGGTCTCAGTGGGTGGGCAGTGGGGGCAGTTGCCCAGGGCCCTGCAGGGAAGAGCCCCCACACTGCAGCCAGGGTGGGAGCAGCAGAGTCACAGCAGTTAGTAGTTGGGGGCGGGATGACGGGAGAGGCCATGGTGGGGGGGAAGCTGTGGCTGGGGGCCGTGTGAGGACTGGGGGAGGCCCCCCCACCCCCAGAGTCCACACTCATTTGGCCGGTCACTGTGCTTCTCCCTGCCTAAACCAATACAAGCAGGGTGCCATTACCATGGCAGCAGGAGAAGCCACCTACAGCAGCCCCAGGGAGCCAAAAGAGCAGCTGCCAGGGCAGGAACGTGCTGCCTGCTTCCTGCAACTGGGAGGGGCGAGAGCTGAAGCTCCCAACACAGGGAGAGAAGGGAGCAGCCACCCCTCCGCTGTCCTTCCCCTGTCAGCCCCCCCAAATCATCCCCAGCCAGGAAATGAAACGGGTTTCATTGATATTGCTGCCCTACTAGGCTGCTAACGCAATCATTTTACTGTCAATGTTACTGAGCAGATCAGCTCACGGCACTTCTGGTTCTAGATCCCATGCACTACTCCGGACAGAGTGGAAAATCGCCTCTCCCCTACCAGATCAGAGAACCAGTCCATGAAGTAATCACAAACAGCATCCAGAAATTGAACTTCCGCATCCTGTCATGATGTTCACAGTTGACATGAAGATGGTCAAAATCCCTCATGACCAGGTCTTGGGTTTCCTAGCCTACTGTCTCAATTTTGTACTCGTGTTCCACTAATCATCATTCCTCCGCATTCACCAAATGCCAGTTACATTAGTTCACCCATCTTGGTTTTTAGACTCCTAACAGCTGCAGCAAGCGCTCTGATGCGCTCTGGCTTATCGGGGCCATGTATGATGTTAAACATCACACGATAAATAAATCTGTTAGTCTTTAAAAGTGCCACAGGACTCTGTTGTCTTTCTACAATAGACTAACACGGCTACCCCTTTGGAATATCACTATATCAGTTTTTTAGAAAGGTTTTTAATTAAAGTTAATTTTTTTTTAAGTTTTTTTTTAAAAGAAAGAAGGAAAGAAGAGAGAAAAAAGAAGGAAAGAAGAAGAGAAAGAAGGAAGGAAGGAAAGAGAAGAGAAGAGAAAGAAAAAAGAGAAAGAAAAAAAAGGAAAAAAGAAAGATGGAAGGAAGGGAAAGAAAAAGAAAAAAGAGAAGGAAGGGACTGAGCAGAGCCCCCCCCCCCCCACATGGAGCCTCCCTCAGCACAGAGCCCTCATGGGAGTCCTCCCCACATCCCCCTCCTGCCAGCGCACCTAAGCCCTGACCTGGCCCTGGGTGCTGAGTGTGCCTGCTCCGGTCGCCTGGCCCATCGCACTCATCCGCTGCTGCAGGCCGGGGCTCTGCCTGATCTGGTGAGCGGTGCGGCACGGCTCCCAGGTGGTGGTTGGCTCCTCCCCAGCTGCCCAGCAGTGGCTGCCAAGGCCCCTGGGGGGTGCAGGGGCATGGCATGGCCCAAAAGCACTGCCAATGGCAATCAGTTCGGTCAGTGGCAGGACCACGGGTGGGAGCCGGCGGGGTATGGGCTATTTGAAAAGTCAGCCAGGGGTTGGGAACCCCTGAATGCTGGGTCTCGTCGCAGGCCGCAAGTGTTTGAGGCCCCAAATCTAGGGTGACTCAGGCATCACAATGGTCCCGAGATGGCTGCGTCCCACGTCCAGGCTGCTATTGGTCCCGCCCAGTCTCTCCCCTACTCAGTCCACCTTCCAGGGAACTGTAGCAGGAACCTGACCCTTCACTCGCTGGCATGGCCTAGACTGTGCAGGTGGAGCGGAGGCCTCTGTTCTAGGGTAGTCAGTGCCCTAAGAGCTTAATTGGCCCCATGAAGCAGCAGATGGGGACGCAAGTGGTTAGAGGAGAGGTGGGGGCCAGAGCTGGCAGCGGGGCCACAGGCTGAAACCCAAGGCCACCGATAGGCCTGGGACTCGAGAGTTGGCTTGTAATGTAGTGGAGGCCAGGACTTGCATGTGCCCCGTGTCCGTCCTGCCTGCAGCAATTGATGCTGCCCAAGTTCACCGGTCTCAGCTTCTGCGGGAGATGCCCTGGAGCTACAGTGGCAAGAGGTGGGGCTGTTTCCAATGCAGCCAAGAGGCCAGAACAAATTCCTCTCTCCTCAGCGGTGACCGTGATGCTGTTGGCTCATGGCTGTGCTGTGTCAGCACCAGGGTGTATCCCATCCCCGGCTGGATCCCCCCAGGTCTCCCAACCAGCAATGTTCCCCCTCCCTTACAGGACCTGGCTATTACCATCCAACTATGTTTGTGCAGACTGGGATGGTGGCAGGCTCCTCGCCTGCGGACTCCCCCTCTAAGAATTGTGCCATGCTCCACCCCATAACTCGAGGGGATTAAAATGTACTTGGTTGTGGATGGGGGCAGAGACTATAGGAATTTGTAGGGGAACACTAACTCTTCTGTCAGCTTACAGAGCATAGCTAAGACCCACTGTGATGTTACGGTGAATAAAAGCCATGTAAAATTAACAAGTGTTTGCCATCCATCTCTCAGGGCATTTGTGGGAGCTCAGGGTTTTGCCGCTGAAGTGTGGTGAAAATACAAGGAACAATAGGGAGTGGGAGTAAAGGAAGAGGTTCTGCCCAGGGTTCCCATTCACCTATGGGGCACCTGACAGCTGTGGCTGTCTCTCCAGGGGCAGTGTGAGCTGCGGACTGGAGCTTCCCCTGCCTGAGAAAAGCAGCAGAACCTGGGCCTGAATTACTTGGGACCCAGAAGGGATGATGGGTCACAGCTGGCTGGGATGCTGCTGAGGGATGAGTCCTGCCAAAGCTTAAGAGGGACCCCGGAAAGAATCCACTGCAGCTGCGAGTCTGTTGGTGTAGATCGTGGCAGTTGGCTGAGCTCTCTAGGTTTACCCGTCAGGAGATGTCACTGAGCACAGAACTGTACAGGTGCTGTACAGAGGGATGAGTGGAGACTGGGGGGAATTTGGATGTAGAGCAAGAGACAAGCAAGGTAGCATGTGAGAACAATGCAGTTGGGGAGTAGTTTTCAGCTGTCTCTATTTTTTTCCCTCCCTCCCTCTCCCTTTCAGGTGAGAAGACAGATGTTCCTGTGGAAGCAGCTACCTCATGTGGACCTCTGTTTGGAGATGGCAGGAGTGGTTCACCTGTGGCAATGTCTCTGTACAGACTCCTGGACTACTGCTTTTGTGACGGATGGCAGCATGTAATAACATTGTGCTTTTTTCCCCCCTCCGCCTCTGATTACATTAAAAGCCTGTGGATGTCTTCTAGGGTTGTTCTCTGGTATGAGTTCAGAGTTTGCCCCTCACTGCCGAGCAGAGGGGGTGCTACTCTCCAGGTTAGGATGGACACAAAGTCCTCTCCCATCACAAGGAGATGCAACAATATTGGCTGCGCTGTTCTCTTGACACCAGCTCATCCTTCACTAAGAGAAAGCTGAAAATAGCAGACTGGGGCCTACCTTGCTGAGCTCCCATGGCATCCATCAACTGACAATAATGTAGCTGTCTGGAAGAGCTGAAGTCCACTGAGCCAAGCAGATGACAAATTTGGTTTTCTGACTCCACTTGAGACAGACTTCAGAAACACAAGCTGGACCTTGCCTCCTGGGCGGGGAGGGGAGGGGAATGTGCAACAACTGACACCCAGGGACAGGAGGACAGTAGCATTTACTTGTTCTCTTGTGGCACTTAGCTCCAGGGGCCATCATGGGGGAACTCTTCCATCACAGCCATGTCCTCCCTCCAAAGAGATACCTTCCCCTGAAAGAGCTCGGGATGGACACTGACAGAGAACGGGACATGAAAGCTGAAGCTGCAACCTGAACAAACCCGCTAGACAAACAAACTCGATTCACCAGCATCCCCTTTAATAAAACACAGAAAGGCGAGCATCACACCAGAAAACAAAGGAAGATCGGCGCGAGAGATTACCATTTACAACCACAGAGACGGCCGGGGCCTGGGGGGAGTGGAGGAGGAGGCTGGCCGACAGTACCTATTTATACAGGATGTCGTAGTGTCCCGGTCTGTACAGTAGATACACCTTGGGCTCTGAGCCCTCTGGGAAGACATGGGGGTTGGTGCCTCCACCCTCGCCCCGGTCCATGTACTCCACCAAGATAGACACGTTCAGTGCCTGAGCCAGGGCAATGATGTGGATGTGGTCACTCTCCTTGCACATGGGCTCCACCTCCTGGAACGGATTGAGGGAGGAGGCAAAAGAAAGGGACAGAGTTAGAGGCCAGGCCCCCCTTCCACTAACCCAACCATGGCTCCGAGACATCGCACTTTCAGTGGGCCCTGGGCTCTCCACCCACCCCCATAGCAGGGCACAGCAGAGCTCCCAGAAATCAACCATGGACCTACTGACATCACAAGACAGCTGGATTTCAGCTCACAGGCAAGCGTTCACCCCGAAGCTAATCCGTGTGACATCCTCTGCTCACCATGGTGGAAGCACAGGATTTGGAGACCACAGAGTGGGCAAACTCTAGGATGGGAAGCTGTTCTCATCCCGTACCTGCTGGCAGAACTCCTTGATGCTACGGCCTCCCTCGATGAAGTGCTCGAAGAACTTGCTCTCACGCTGGAGGTATCCGGAGGTCAGCAGTCTCAGGTACACCACCAGATAGTCAGAGATGCTCTGGTCATTGAAGGAGGCCAGGAGCTCCGACACCGTGGTCTGCTTTTCCACTTGCTCAATCAGGTCCATGAACTGGAGGGGTACGTGATGAGGGGGAGGGGTGTCAGAGGTGGCCCCTCGCTCCACCCAGACCCTTCCATGCTGCCCCAATGGCATCTCCCCACCCCACGGGTACGCTGCTCACCGTGTTGTGGAAATCCTCGATCGTGAATTCTGTGAATCCCTGGGACACCAGGTCCTCCTTGCTTTTAGCAGAGATTTCCTTGAACCTGCAGAAGGGGGAGGAGGGGTGACATGAGCTGAGATGGGCTCACTACAGGCAGTGAGGGGGAGGGAGAAGGGGTCAAGCACCTGGCACCCACGCACTAAACCCACCACAATCACAGAAAGGGTGGGGAATTGAGGAAGCAATACGCATCCCAGTGACCCAACGCCACAAAGTGAGTGGAATGCGCCGCCCCACGGTCCCTGCCAATCAACCTAGGAGTTGGATGACTGTGCTGTAAAGTCGTGAGAAAGCCAGTGCCGTTTTTGTTCTGTATCTTTGTGAATGATCCCACAGGACACAGATCTAAGAGGAAAAACAACTGAAGACAGTTGGCAGTTTTCCAAAGAGATTCTTAAGAGGAAAAGAGCAAACGATTCCACTGCATAGGAAAGCTTGGAAGGACAGCAAGAGACCACCCTGGCTTAACCCAGGAGATTTTTTAATATTCTAAAACTAAAATAGAGTCTTGCAAAAAGTGGAAACTGGGCCCCATTACAAAGGATGACTATAAATAAATAACAGCATTATGCAGGGGACAAATTAGAAAGGCCAAGGCACAAACTGAGCTAAAGGCGTAAAGGGGAACGAGAAAACATTCTTCAAATACATTAGAGACAAGAGGAAGACCAAGGATGGTGTAGGACAGTTATTTGATAAAGAGGGAAAAAACAATACAAGAACTTGCAGAAATGGCAGAGGAGCCACATGACTTCGTTTCAGTTTTCACCAAGAAGGTGGGTGGAACTGGATGCCTGACAGAGCAAAGGGCGGTAAAAATGGGATAGAACTGGAAGCTAAACTAGGGAAAGAACAAGATAAAAATCACTTACACAAATTATATGTCTTCGAGTCACCAGGACCTCACAATATGCACCCTAGAACACTCAAGGAGCTGACTCGGGAGATATCTGAGCTGTTGGCTATTCTCTTTGAAAAGTCACAGAAGAGGAGAGAAATCCTGGAGGACCAGAAAAGAGTGAACAGTGTCTGTCTATAATGAGGAAAAGAAGGACAAGCCTGGGATTACAGACCAGTCTGCTTAACTTCCACACCAGGAAAAATAATGGAGGAAACAATTAAGGAATCCATTTGCAAACACCTACAAGAAAATAAGGTGTTGAGCGACAGTCGGCAAGGATCGGTCAAGAACAAATCACATCAAACCGACCCGATGGTCCTCTGTGACAGGGAAACAAGCCTCAGGGATAGAGGGGAGGTGGCAGATGTGGTACACTTAGAGTTTAGGAAGGCTCAGGATACGGTCTCGCACTGCCTTTTTGTTAACAATCTAGGGAAGTACGATGTAGGTTGGGGTAGGCAATAATTATGGGTGGTGGGCCACAGGACCACAGGAAAGGAGTGGGGGCAAGCCAGCTGGGGAGCTGGACCAACCTGTTAGATGGGCCAGATCTTGCCCACCCCTGATGTAGATGAAGCTACCCATAAGATGGGTGCCTAATCGGTAACTGCTCCCAGAGCGCTGTCATCGACGCCAGAGTCATCCCGGAAGGGCACAACAAGCAGAGTACTGTATGAACCGGTTCTAGGTCTGGTTCCGTTCAATATTTTCATCAGCAATTTAGATGATGGCACAGAGTGCACTCTCATAAAGTTTGTGGACAATACCGAGTCGGGAGGGGTCACAAGTGCTTTGGAGGATGGGATCGCGATTCAAAATGATTTGGACAAACCGGTGAAATGGTGTGAGGTAAACAGGATGAAATTCAAATAGGACAAATGTAAAGTGCTCCTCTTAGGAAAGAGCAATCCATGGCATGTGTACAAAATGGGCATCAATGGCCCAGGAAGAAGTACAGCAGAAAGAGAGCCAGGCGTCATGGTGGACCACAAGCTAAAGATGAGTCCATGGCGTAATGCTGCTGCCAAAAAAATCAAACATCATTCTGGGACGTGTTAACGGGAGCATGGTAAGCAAGATGTGAAAAGTAATTCTTCCGCTCTACTCCTCGCTGATTAGGACACAACTGGAGTGTTGTGTCCACTTCTGGGGGCCTCGTTTCAGGAAAGAGGTGGACGAACTGTAGAAAGTCCAGAGAAAAGCGACAAAAATGATTAAAGGTCTGGAACGCTTGAGTTACAAGATGAGAATGAAAGAACTGGGTTTCTTCCGTTTGGAAAAAAGACAGAGAGAGGACATGATAGTTTTCAGGGACCTACAACGATGTTATGAGGAGGTGGGAGAAAAATTATTCTCCTTAACCAATGAGCATAGGACAAGAACCAATGGGCTTACGTTACAGCAAGGGAGATTCAGGTTGGATGTTAGGAAGAAATTCCTAACCATCAGGGTGACTGACCGCTGGAATAACTCGCCTAGAGAGTTTGTGGAATCTCCATCGTTGGAGATTTTTAAGAGCAAGTTAGACAAACACCCATCGGGGATGGTTTAAGATGGTACTTGGTGCTACTGTGAATGCAAGGGACTGGACTTGATGACCTCTCAGGTCCCTTCCGGTTCTATGATTCTGCGACGAGGTGGATTGCACCCTTGGCGAGTTTGCAGAGGATGCTACGCTGGGGAGAGTGGCACATCCCCCAGAGGGTAGAGATGGTACACAGAATGACCTATGTACATAGGAGGTTCAGGCCATCTGAGCTGCTCCCACGAGGACCGGGGCGGAGTCTCACGCTCGCCACAGAAGGATCCCACATGCCACTACAGACCAGGCAGCAGTTCAGCAGCAAAGGACCCAAGACACTGAGGGAACTGGGCCAGTTTAGTCTGCAGAAGAGAAGTGTGAGGGGAGATTCAATAGCAGACTTCGACTGCCTAAAGAGGGGCTCTGGGGAAGATGGAGCGAGGCCATTCTTGGCAATAGCAAAGGGACGGAACTGAGAGCGATGTTCTCAAATAGCAGCCAGGGAGGTCTAGCTTGGATATTAGGAACATCTTTTTTGCCAGGAGGGCGGTGAAGAAGCCCTGCTATGGGTTACTCAGGGGGAGGATGGAATCTCTGGCCCGAGAACTCTTTAAGGGGTGGCGTCACAAAGCCCTGGCTGGGATGCTTTCATCAGGGTTTTTATTACAGAATCTCGTCTCTTCTCATAGACTCTAAGGTCATGAGGGACCCCTATGAGGGATCAGCTAGTCAGGTCTCGGAACCTCACCCATTTGCTCCTGTAATACATCTCTAATCTATGACTGAGTTATTGAAGTCCTCAAATCGTGATGTCAAGACATTAAGGTACAGAGACTCCTCCAGCACTCGAGGTGTGCCCCACGCTACAGAGGAAAGCAAAACCCACCTGTCATGTAATGCACAATGAGCTATGATCTGTGTAACTTTTCCGTTCACCTTTCCAGTATAATTGTGTGGTTTGATGCCAAATATGCCGTGCAAAGTTCCTTTGTGAATGTCCATATCATACTTTGCACGGTTACTATGGTATCATGTTTCCTGCGGCACCATGTGTGTGTGCAGGTATGGGGCATGTTTCCAGGTGTTTTGTGTGACTCGCGGCTGTCTCTCAGCATGTAGGCTGCAGAGGTACAAGACAAAGACAATGCAAATTGAGCTCCCTGGCTCAGGTGGAACAAAGGAAATCACCACATCCCAGGAAGAGGAGGAGCTGAGGGGGGATGGGAAACAGAGTGAGACTTTGAACTGTTAGGGGCTTTTTGCCAGAGACGCATCACCTTGGAAACAACTCCAAGAGACTGGGCCTATCCACATGGCCAGGAGGTACAAGATTGGCTGAACACCACCAGCAGCCATTCTTGTGGGCAAGAATGAGAACTAGAGAGTAATCCTGGATAGTGTTGTTAGATTAGCATGTGTTTTATATCTTTGATTTGATTTGATTGTGGTAACTCCTGACTCCTTTATTAAACGATTGTGCAGTGATTTGCTATAAACTCACTTCAAATCATATCCTGATCAATAAACTAGTATTTGTTTTATCTAAAACTGTGTGGAATTTAGAGGGTGTGAATGAGCAGAGCTGGGCATGCTCATTTCATTGATAAAGGGACTAACTGGAGTCCATGAGCCTATCACTGATTGGGGGAATGGTCACAATCCCTGTAGGATGGTAATTCCCCATGTGCCATCTGGGGGTGGGAGGTGCTTGCTGGTGGACCATCCCCTAAGTGGCTTGAGGGCACACACCCACTGCCTGGGATTGATTACACGCAGGAGGCTGGTGTAAACTGACTGAGAAGCGAGTAGTCATCTGGCATAGTGGGGTAAGTCGATATTCAGGAGTGGAGATTGGGGGTCTCATTAGCACACCGGACCAGATTCTGGGAGGGTAATGTCACCCCCCCCACCCCAAGAGCCTTTGCCGATCTCTCCCAGGGGAAAATTCCTTCCCAACCCCAAGAAAGCGATCCATTAAACCCCAAGTGCGAGGGCAAGACCATCAGTCAGACACCAAAGAAAGAATGCTCCGTAATAGCTCAGAACCCATTCCACCCATTGACAGCCCAAACCGGGCTGTCCCCTTATCCCGTTCCCTCTGTGAATTTATCCAGCTTGCGTTTGAAACCAGCTAGGTTTTTGGGCCTCCCGTTCTCCTTGGAAGGCTATTCCAGAACTAAACTCCTATGACAGATAGAAACCTGCATCTAAGTTCAAGTCTAAACTTCCCAAGGGTTGCTTTCTATCCACTAGTTCTTGTGTCTACACTGACACAATTTACATCATTCCTTTCCCTCCCTGGTATTTATCCCTCTGACGTACTCATAGAGAGTGATCATATCTTCCCTCAGCCTTCTTCGAGTCTCCTCTCGTAAGGTGGGATTCCATTCCTCAGATCACACAGGTAACCCCTCAGCCCCTGTTCCACTTTGACTTCATCTTTCTTAAACAGTGGGGACTGGAACCGCACACATTATTGAATGCATGGTCAGTCCTGTTTTGAGCAGGGGGTCGGACTAGACAGCCTCCCTTCCCACCTTCTTCTTCTATCCTTTCATGAATCGCACCTGAGGGAAAATCCTCCTCGCCCCGTGATACAGGGAGCGGCCAGACCCCAAGCTCGGAAGCAAGACCCATCAGCCAGAGAGGGGATTCTTGGTACCCCTGGGTGTCCTAGCCCACCTCTGATGCTCCAGAGGAAGACATCAAAACCAAACCCAAACATACAGGACGTGCTAGGGAAGTAAATGGTCCCTTCCTCAGCCCTACAGGAGGTCCACTGAAGCCCCAAAGCAAGAGACTGAACCCCAGGCAACACGAACTGCAAAGGAAACCCAGCCCCCTGCTTCTGCCACCATGGGCCATCCTGGCAGACAATCCCACTCGGAAAATTGATGTGAGGCTAACGCTCAGGGCCGGGGAGTGGATCCCAGCTACCGGAGCAGACCCACTCAAAAGCCTGTTTGAAGCCCTTGGCATTAGAGCAGCCAAATGAGAGGGAAGGAGCGCAGACCACTGCTCAGGTGGTCGGCACCGCCTTAGCTCGAGGCCGCCTTTGCCACGCCGGGAAAGAGAGTGGAGATTTTTCCATCCTGACCCTGCACACGAGACTTCGGCCCTTCCTCCTTCCCAAAGAGAAAGCGGGTGGGGAGAGGGCCACCGCTGCCCATTTCACAGAGGCAGCACAGGGAGGGAGGGGAAGGTGCTGCCCGAGCTCAGGCGGGCGATGCTGGGAATCGAACTCAACAGCTCCCAAGGGCCAGCACTCCCCTGCTTTAACTCGGATCTGACCGATCGGCTCCGCTTTTCCACCTGGCGGGATGGGGAGACGTCGACAAAGCGTCCTTACGGTCTAAGGAGCGTCCTCCCTTTGAGGAAGATGCCATGTGGCCGGAGCACCGACTGGGCGTAGGTTATGTGCTGGGGCCTTTGTGGTTGCCCGGCCTGCCCTCCATCACAGAAGGACCAATCTGCGGGCACAAAGCCAACAATGGCCCCGAGCTCTCAGAAGGGACTGTACAAAGGCGCTCACTACCATCATCCCCAGTGCACTGGTATCAGGAGGGGTGGGGCAGATGGATGGACAAACTCCAAGGCCCAGCAAGGGGAAGGGTCCTGCCAACGTCACCCTGGAGGCTGGTGGCTGAGCTGGGACTAAAACCCAGCTCTCCCAAGTCTCAGCCCGGCACTCTCCACCCACCAGCATCTCCCCGTCACCCTCTCGCGATGCCCAACCCCTCGTCGTCAGAAGAGTGAGGGGACCCTGCTCTTCCGCACAGCCCCACCCTACCTTTGGAGCTCCTTGCTGTCCTCCAGCAGCGCCTCCAGGTGCGAGAAGCCAAATGCCCGGTAGAAGCAGTTGCCATCAGGCCGCGTTTTCCGGATGTACGAGTACTTTTTGAGCAGGTCCTGCACCAAGGTGGGAGAAGAGCAATTGGCCTCTTGCAGGGAAAGGCCAATGGCGCCATCTGAAGACGGAGCATCATTACACCCCCTGCTCCTGCCCAAGCCGGGCGGGGACCCCCCATGCTCCTAGAATGCAATCGGTCCATCTTTTGTTCCCCTTTGCGATGTATTTGTGCGGTTTAATGCAAAGTGTATCATGTAAGGAGTTTTAGGAATGCTCTGCATTATTGGTAAGGTCTCCTATTTCCTGCAGCATCAGAGATGTGTACAGAAAGGAAGCATGTCCCCAAGTGCATGTCACATGGCTCAAGGGAGGGATGCCAGACCAATGGAGCCACGCTCGCACGTACCCGGCAAAGATGCGCGTAACAAAGGCAATGTAAACTCAGGGCTGGGGCAGGAAAGAGAAAAAAGCATGTTCAAAACTGAGAGGGGGATACTTCACTCTGGACTTCAGCCTGCGAGCCACCAGAAGGCTTACACCTGACATGGCAAGGAACACATGGCTCAAATGCATCAGTAGACAAGGCAGGTGGGTAAGCTGGCAATGGACTGTAACAGTGATCTCTAGTTTAGAATGCGAGTTTTTTTCTTGGATTGTGATAAACTCCTTGACGAATTGATTCTCTGATTTTACACCATCTACTTGGGAAACTCCCTGAGGCAGCATAGGAACACATCTACAATGACACACCCCTAGAGCCCAGACTGGGGGCTTCTATCCCCCACCTGAGATCCATAAATCCGAAAATCCAGGGCGCCCCATCATCTCAGGCACCAGCACTCTTACAGCTGGCTTCTCCACCTTCACGGATTCTCTCCTCAAGTCCTACACTGCCAGCGCTCCCAGCTACCTTTGAGACACCACTGACTGCCTTAGAAAACGTCAATCTACTAGTGACCCCCAAAAACACCATGCTGGCTGCTATGGATGCGGAAATTCTTTACGCTGACATCCCATGCAAAGACGGACCGTGAGCCAAAGGGAACACTATCCCAGATGCTGTCACAGCACACCCAGCAGCTTGACTTTGTGAGTTTGTACTCACCCATAACCATTTCAGGTTAGGAGATGACTCGTACCTTCAAGTCAGCCACACTGCTATGGGCATCCACCTGGCCCCACGACACATCAATGTTTTTATGGCCGACTGAGAGCAACGCTTCCTCGACTCTCATCCCAGAATGCCACTCTTCTACTTCTACTACACTATGTTGGTGACATCTTCGTCCTCTGGACCCGCAGACAAGAGCCCTGGAGAAATTCCACTGAGATTTCAACAATTTCCACCCCACTGTCAACCTCAGCCTGGACCGGCCCACGCAGGAGATCCGCGCTCTAGAAGCTACGGTACAAATAAGGGATGGCCACATAAAGCCCACCCTATACTGGAAACCTGCCGACCATCATGTCTACATGCCTCCCTCCAGCTTTCATCGGGGACACATGGGACAACCTGTTGTCTACAGCCAAGCCCTAAGATACAATTTCATTCGCCTTGATCCCTCAGACAGAGACCAACGTCGTCGGGAACCCTACCAAGTATTCGTAAAACTATCACACCCACCCAGCCAATAAACACATTAACGGAGCCGGGCAGAGACCCAGAAGTCAACCGCTAGGGGATAAGCCCAACAAGGGAAACAACAGAATGCCACCAGTCATCACCTAAGGCCCCCGAATCAAACCTCTCTGATGCATCCTCAAGGATCTACTACAACCTGTCCTACTAGATGATCCCTTGCTCCCTCAAGTCTTGGGAGTGAGGCCACTCCTCGCTCACAGACAGCCCCCCAACCTCAAGCAAACACTCCCCAGCAACTGCATGCCATATAACAGGAATGCTAAGCCAGGTACTCATCCTTGTAGCAGGCCCCGTCGCCAACTCCGCCCACCTGTTTACATGAGCGATACCGTCGTGGGAGCTAACTGGGTCAGCCACCCCATCAAGGGCTCATTCACCTGCTCATCTACCAATGTGATATGTGCCATCAATGCCCTCTGCTGTACGCACTGGCCAAATTGGACTCTCTCGGCACAAAAGAATAAATGGGCATGAATCAGACATGGAGAAGGGGAACATTTCCAGTTACTTGGACATTCTGTAAAGAAACCATGCTAGAGACGGTGCTTCAGCAAAAAAACTTCAAAAACAAATTGGAACGTGAAACTGCAGAACTGAAATTCATAGGCAAACTAGATACCGTCAGTTTGGAGTTGATAAAACTCTTGAAAGGGTTGGGTCATTACAAAAGGTCATTTTCCTCAAATCACCCTTCTCGGCTCCCGCATTCCTATTCCAGTTTGAATCCAAACATCTGATTTACTTCATTTAAACAGATAAGCTAGCACTCTATCCCTCTAGATCTGTTTGAATGAACCTTGTCACCCACCGTTCTCTGTATCTATATCTTTACAGCCTACATGCCGCATTTTCCATTTTGTTCGCCGCATTTTCCATTTTGTTCATCTGATCAAGTGGGATGGTGTCTGGGAAAGTGCCACAGAACTTGTTGGATTTTGCATCAATTTGCTATATACTCCCTTAAAATCGTGTCTCACTCAATGAACCAATGTTTGCTTTCTCTAATGCGGTGTGGATTTTGGAAAGAGCAAAAGTGTGAGCGCCCAACTCCAAGCAAAGGCCAAGCCTATCGCTTTATTTGTTAAACCGACGGACCAGAATAAATGAGCTTGCAGCGATTGGGAAGGGTCCTGATTCCTGTGAGATTGACATTCCCAGAATCACATCCAGTGGCTGGGGGGTGCACGCCAGGGGACCATCTTGTGAGTGGCTTGCGTGGACACACTTCCACGGCCTAAAACTGATCACACGCGGGAAGTGGATGTGAGCTGACCCAGGAGTGGGGGATTCACCCAAGCAAGGTGGGGTACATCAGGGCCCAAGAGCAGGCGATTGGGGAGGCACAGCAGCACCAATCTTACCTCTAAGGTTTGGCGGCTTGTGTGCAAAATTTTCAACCCGTGTGCAAAACTTTTTTGGAATAAAATTTTTGTGCAAACTCACATGACAGAAATTATTGAAAAATATAGAACAATGAAAAATTAATAAAAGTTATTTAAAATTGTTTTTATTAATAATTTAAATGTATTTTATGTTTATGTGACATTATGTCTCATCAAAGAAGAGGGGCAAAGAAGAAAAGGGGTGGTAGGACAAAAGAGGGCAGGGGTGGGGAGAGTGTGGGGACAAAGGCCATGGTGA
>ML685770.1:1909721-1922829 GCA_007922175.1 Pelusios castaneus | reverse complement strand
AAGAAAGAAAGAAAGAAAGAAAGAAAGAAAGAAAGAAAGAAAGAAGCAAGCCCCGGAGCACATATCATTAAAATAAACCTTAGGACAGTGTAGACCTAGCCAAAAAGTAATTCAGTGAAGTACATCCCAGTGGGAATTCTCTTCAGTTTTCTTTTCTTTAATCAAATATGAGGCCCCAGGCAACCCAACTCTTTCCCCCCAGAATTATTTTGGCTTGTTATCTGAATAATGGCCCATGTGACACAAGCCATTACTCAGATAACAAGCCAAAATAATTCTGGGGGGAAAGAGTTGGATTGCCTGCGGCCTCATATTTGATAAAGGGGAAGGAAAAGGAAAGAAAACTGAGGAGGATTCCCACTGGGATGTACTTCACTGAATTACTTTTTGGCTATGTCTACACTACAAACAGTTTAATATGAGTGGAAAACAAATGCTTGAGACCCACCAGCTGTTTCCTGCCAAATGAAGCACAGCCTCAAATCCACACCACTCCAACCATGTCCACTATGCCCACATCAGACCCCTCTTTCCCCATGTTCTCCTCAGCCCCCACTCCAGCCCTCCTAACCCCCCACCCCCCAGTTCCCTCATCTTCACTCTACCCCCTTCAGCCCCCCAATCCCCTCCACAGGCCCCTCCGTCCCTAGCCCCCACTCCAGTCCCCCAACCTGCTCCAACCCTCCCCAGCCCCACCTCCAGCCATCCATACCCCTCCAAAACTACCCAGCCCCCACCCAGTCTCCTTGTCCCCATGCCCCCTTCACCGCTCCCCAGGCCTCTAACTCCATCCATCCCTCCCCAGCCCCACCACCCAGCCCCCCGTCCAGCCATCCAGATCCCCTCCACCACTACCCAGCCCCCACCCAGCCTCCTTGCCCCCTTCACCCCTCCCTCTTACCTTAACCCTGACAGCAAAGGCCCGGGACCGGCCTGCAGTGGCGGAGCATGACAGCCAGGAGCGTGGCCGGATCAGGCCCCGCTGCCGGCCCCACACTCTGCTGCTGCCGCCACCGCAGGCCAGCCGCTCGGGCCTGATCCCGGCTGATCCAGCCACTCAGCTACCGCCGCGTGCCACCACCACAGGCAGGCAGCGTGGCTGGATCAGGCTGGGGCTGGTGGAGGGTGCTGGGGGGAGGGGCATGTGAGCTGGCCAGGGCTGGCCTGGGGCTGGGAGCCACGCCACTCCCCTGGGCCCCGCAGGACAGCGTGGTGGGTCTGGCGGCCGGAGGTGGCTGGCTGCGGCAGGAGCCTGCGCGAGCCCTCTGGGGTTGGTGCATGGGTGTGCGGCGGCTGCTGCGCGGCCACGCACCTTAGAGGGAACATAGAGCAGCACCGCACACCGCGGGGAGGAACATGGACCTAGGGAGTCAGGTAAGGGGAGTCTGAGAGCAGAGCATGCCCGAAGGCCCCTACCTTGATCTTCTGTTGATAGATGTGATCGTCGTCCGCGTACTCCTTGTACAGAACCGACAGCTCCAGTCTGTCCGACACCAGGGGATTGTGGACGGCAATCTGCAAGGATGACAGAAGGTGGCAACCGGGGCTCCTCGGCCTTGTACAAAGGTGCCCCAAGCTCAGAAACCTGCGGCAGGAGCCCTAGGTCTGGAGGTGCTGGTGGCAGCAGACACCTCACATGACTCATCCTCCAGCTGCCTTGTGCCCGTCCACGGGTCTGCACCGCATCTCCTACTGCTGCGCGGCATCACCCTCTCACCACGCCACCGCCTCGCCTTGTGCCAACCACGACCTGGGCGCCTCATGTGCCCATTCCCTGCCGTCACCTCCCCACTTCCCTTCTTCCCTCCCTGCTCACACCGTGCCTCTTGCGAGGGCGACAGCTACAGCGCACTGCAGGAGATATAGTCCGGTTGCAGAACCCAGCCCACAGACAACAGGAGCACCAGCCACCCGAACGCCAGTGCCCACGAGGTCTGGCAGCAGCATTTCACAAGCAAAAACATTTCCAGTTTCGGACACTGGGATTGGGATTTGGGGACAGAAAACTGAGAAACGCACACATGCCGCCCTGGTCCCTGCCAGGAGGAGTTGCTTTCCTGAACCAGAGGTGCTTCCAAGAGGGCAGATCCCGTCCGTAAGCCACAGAGGGGTCACACATGTGCCATGGGTGCAGAGCTGGAGATTTTAAAAGCAGGGTCATTCCTCAGTCCACGCACATCTCCTTGCCTCACGGTTTCATCCCGCAGAGCGGGTAGACCGACCACCTCTGCAGTTCCTTCCCCGCCACAAATCCAAGAGATCCGCAGCAGAGGGCAAGGAGAGTGGGAAACAGAACAGGGAGAGGGACCACACATCTCAAAAAGCCCTCCATTTCTGCGATGTTACCTTCCCTTTTTCTTCAGGTGATGGTCCCAGTCGTGCTCCACAGAAGGGGATTAACAAATAGGCCCCACCTTGGAGAAAGGGGAGGGAACAGTCGAATGAGACGTCTGGCCCAGAGTCTTGTAGCAAGGCATGTGCCAAGCACTGCGTGGCCGCCCTGTCCATGTCCAAAAGCAATATATCATGAAGGGACCGGTGCGCTCGACACGACACTCTCGGGAGGGTCTGATGACCACCAATGAAGCATCATGTGCCCCAAAATCCACTGAAAAATCTTCCATGTGGAGATCACCTGCTCTGCTCACAGTCCAAAGGGCTTCCTGAGGGCTCTCGTCACATGCAGGCAACAGTCCAAGGCCCTGTGGACTTTGAGGGAGTGTGGGCACCAATCTTTCATTGAGGTGTCAGGCTTCGCAAAGAAAGCGGGAAAGCGTTCGGGTCAGTCAAGACATGACCTCAGGCAGATGCTCAGGGGACCAGCGCAGGGAAACTCCATCTGTATGGAATGGTATATCTCCCGTCATAGCCCTGGCGCATCTCCCCTTCAAGCAGAAGTAACAGCTGCCACAAAGGCGATCGATCTTCAGGGAAAGGCGGGACAGGCAGAGTGAAACCGACAGCTCCAAGGGTGGGAAAGTTCTGAGAAGTTTCCAACAGCTGGCACTCCACAGATGTGTAACAGGGAGCACCCTTCCACGTTGTTGCGTGGACCTTAACCCAATGGAGAGCAACTCCTGATGTTTTCAAGGACCGAAGATGGTCCGAAAGTGGGGGAAGGGACTAAATCCCAGGGGCTAAACCCTGTCTGTCATGAAACGCCACCACTCAGCCCGATCTTAGTACCTCCCGGACTCCTCCCTGCTGCTCCAAAGGGCACCTCGTGCCTTCTAGCAAATATGCCCATCCAGAAACCAAGCACCAAGGTCAAGCATCCACGTGTCAGGATGCCTGCTGTCACTGCCGTCTGGCAAGAGTGGCTCCAGGAAAGCCAGTGGGGAAAGTGGGGGCCAAGTTGACATGCCGAAAAGTTGAGGAAATCAGAACTGGCGTGGACAAGAACTTCTTCCCCCTGCCTCATGAAGAACTCATGGCTGAAGAGTTCCTAGGGGCAAACACCTAACAGGTCAGGTGTGACCAGCGAGGATGAGGGCGTAGCCCTGGGAACAGGTGCCAAGCTCTTGCCCTCCTGCCCCCAAAGAACACTTGCTGTTGGCAGCAGAGATCCCCAGTCAGGTGCACACTTCCCTACCCTCCCAGCAGAGGGTCCTGGGTATTGGCACTGGCAGAAATGGACTTGATCTCCATGGTTGGAGGCACACTCCTGGGTTTCTCAGGCTGATGTACTAGGGGACAGGGGGAGAGTTCTCCAGCATGGATCCGACCGCGGCCTCACGGGAACCTCCACAAAGAGGGCCTTGAGCCGGAGAGCCCAGCCTCTCAGTTATGGCTTGGGAAGGACAGGCAGATGCTGCACCTGGAGGAAATGGAATCTTCTTCCAAGCAGAAGCTGCAGCGTTGGTGCTTGTCTCTGACCGAGAACCACTGTGGGCATGAGGCACAGATCTTGAACCCAGCGAGTTCGGCATAAACTGGTACCCAGCAGGCGGTGGTGCTGGATGGTGAGGGGAGCAGTAAGTGGATTCCTCACGGTCTCTTCCTTCCTAAACACTACTACTAAACCAGGGGTTCTCAACCCCTTTAGTGCTGCAACACGGTCGGGAGCCCTCCCAACTGTGTGCGACACAGGGACATCCCTCCTTCAAAACCGCCGCTCCCGAGGTTCCCCTGCCAGTAAAAACAACTATGTACCAGTCTAAAGTGCTTTTGTTTGGTGGGGGGGAGGGGTGTCCAGACACGAAAGATCCTTAGCAGCTCTGACTCAGACCACATGCCAGCAAGAAGGAACCGGAGATGCTGTCAGTCCACCCCAGACAAAACAGCAAGGCGAGGCGAGAACATACAACGGACACAAGTTCTTTCAAAATCTCCTGCTCCAGACAGGTGACGCGGACGTAAACCCTCCGTGGGACACGATAGTGACCAGGGCTCGAAGAAGCAGCTGATGCTTTTCCTGAAACAATCGGCCTTGTCAGAAACCCGATATAAGGCAGAAGAGACTGGATGGAAAATTTTCCACCGACTCTCACACCGTTGCCCAGCGTCCCCTGCTGCTAGCAGCCTCGTCCAGAAGCCCAAACACCACCACCTCTAGGGTCCCATGGCTCATCCCCAGGGCTGGATTTCCACAGGGACTTCAGCCCCAGCCCCAGCCTAAAAGGGGGCCCCATGGCCCCCAAAAATCTGGCCTGGCTGGCCTAAAAGGCCAGCTACCGCTCACCTTCAGACTGCCTGCCCAGCCCCAGCTGGCGGGTCAGCTCACAGTCACCAGCCAGCCAGGGCAGGAGTTACCCAATACTGCCAGGCACAGCCGCACTGCCTGGCCTGCCACTGGCCACAGCAGATCGCTTGTTGCCTCCACCCCACCTCCATCGTGCCACTGGTGGCTAGCCCACAGTGCTCCCAAAGGGAAAGGGGAGTCCCCACCCGAAGCATAGCCCCCCAATCCTCCCTCCTTTCCATCACTCCATGGTTGATTGCTGACCTGCTCTCCTGCCAGGAGAGTCCAACACAGCACTGAGTGCTCCTGCTGGGTGGTGGAAGCCGCTCCTGGAACACTGTGCTGCTCCCCCCCCCCAAGTCCCCACCCCAGATCTGCTGGGGAAGACCAGCAGCCCAGGGACAGGATGCGAGTGCTGCGGCCACGGCTTCTGGCCAAAGTGGGTGCTCTGTTCCGGGCGCCATCACTGAGCACTGGCCTGGCCCACCCTGTCCTTGTGGCTGGCCCCCAGGCCCACTCAACTCCAGCCAGGCCCCAGGGGACAGCTGACTGGTCTGTGGGGCCCTAGCGTTGGCATGCCTGAGCACCACCCCGCCCCCAGGCTGGCTGCCACTGCAGTAGAGCGGGGCTGGAGTTGAGGGGCCCTCATGAAAGGAGGCAGCCCAGGGGCCTTATTTTAGCCCTGCCAGCCTCCTCCACTCCTAAAACCCACCAAGCCTAAGTCCACCCTAGCAGTGCCAACCACCCCTTACCGCCCTCCCCAGTCATGGATCCCAGACCCAGGAGTCCTGACACCCATGCCCACACTCCTAGTTTTCTCTGGAGGCAAAGGATGGAGCTGGGGGTGAAGGATGGCTGTCGCTCATCTCGTGGGTTAGCTGCCGTCAGGGACTGAACACCTGCAGGCTAGGGGAAACGTGACAGAGGCTACAGGCGACCCCCACAGGAGAGATCTGAAGGAGGGGTAAGAACAGGGAGGGCTCGACAGTCCAGAGGCTGCAGACAGACAGTGAAACTGCCAGACACTGTCAAGGGAGAGCACAGGGGATGGTGAGGACACTAAGACCCCCATCAGCTCCATCCGCTGAACCCTCATGGGTCTGGCAAGCTACTCCGCACCCTCCCAGACAGCAATGGCCCTAGGTGCCTCACCTCCTGCTGGATGCGATCCTGCTGAGCCATGATGGCTTCGTCGTACGCCAGACAGTTCACGCCTGGAAGACAAGGAGAAAGAGATTGAGATGCTCATCCCGCACCAGCCGCTCCCCAGCCAGGTCAGACCGTCCCCACCAAGCTGGTCCCCTGCGCGCCAGGCTCAGAGGTCACAACCCCTCCCTCCAGGGGCACCCTTGGCCAATGGATGGGCTTACATTCCTCCCGTCACCCTTTCTCCACCCCAAGGTGCCAATGCACCCAAGATCATCTGGATGGGACTTCCTCCACAAGGCTGGAGGCGAAAGACTGGTCCTTTGTGTCAGTGGGGCTCAGTTTGCGACTCCATCCTAGAATTGGAATGACTCCTTTCATCTTCCTGGGTCTCCACCCTCCCTGCTGCAAAATGGGGGGGAAGGAGCCTTCTCCTTTGCTAGTTAAGAGGGTGAGCTTCTTGGGGCAGGGCCTGTCTCTTGCTAGGCACCCAAGTGGGCGTACGACTCGATTACTCTCCAATCTCGATTGGCATAGGCAGGGTCGTCCCTCCTCGCTGCCCAATCTCGGTCAGGGCGGCCTTCGCTGCACCCAGCATGGTCCCCAATCTAGGTCAGAGATTGCTCGGTGCATCAGATTGCCTGTTTCCCTCAGGGGGTTGTCAATTTCGGGTGACACAAGTTCTCCAAGGAGAAGGTGGAGCGAGCGGAAGAACCCCAATGTGACCCACAAGCCAAGGCACCCGATGGAGTTCACTTTCAAAATTCCTGCTATCACACAAATAGTCTTCCACTTCAGCTAGAAGCGGAGTCATAATTCATCTATGCAGTTCTCTGGGCACGGCTCCAGACACTGGCCTCTGCAGAGGTCCGAATGTATCCTCCTAAACCCAGCTCATGATGAGCACAAGCGGCACTTGAGCCGACAGAAACTGAAGCGGTCATTCAAAAATACCTCTAGGCACACCCACGAGGCCTTCCCTGCCATGTGCACTGCAGGTATTAAGGCAGCATGGTCGTATCAAAACAGCCACGCTTCTCTCCAAAACACTTTGGCACAACCAACCGCTATGATTGCAAGGGTCTCATTGACATGCTAACATCACATCATTTTAGTCGACGGCACCGTTTATTCATTGCTTCGGTGATTAAACGTTGACACAACTCCCCCAGCGAAGTGTTGGATTCCCCACCTCAGCTTCGACACGCAGGCCATTCTGGAAGAGGCTCGAGTCCAATATAAGCAACTGGGCTCAACATACAGGAGGAAGTGGGTGAAATGCCCAGGCCTGTTCATTCAGGAGCTCACGCTAGAGCAGCGGTTCTCAACTGCTGTGTCACGACACAAAAGTGCGTCATGGCACAATGGCTGAGTGTGTCGCTGTGTGGCAGCCTGCCGCCGAAATCACCAGCAAGACATTGAAAGAAGCCCTCAGGGGCGAGGAGTTTGGGCCCCTTTATGAAGCTGCTGCCGAAATTTGCAGCAGCGACACTTTTCTATGGTGGAGTGGGCACTACAATAGAAAAGTGTCTATGGCGACCACTTTGGGGGATGGAGAGGGCTGCCCCGGCCAATACTGGCTTCAGAGAAGTTTTTCTTGAGCAGCAGGAACTTTAAATTAAGGAGCCACCAAAAGGGCTGCAGCCAGGAGGGCAACCCCAGCGATGCGGGAGCCAACCAGCAGCAGCAAACGCAGAGGAAGGGCGTCCCCTGTGCCTCACACAGCTGGGAATGCTCGCAGGCAAGTCGTGGTGCTTCAGGGATTGAGAACCCCTGTGCTAGATGATCTCCTGGTCCCTTTGGGCCTCACGCTCCAACAATGGCACCAGAGCTAGAGCGGCACAATCCTCTAGCACAGACACAGTTACGTCAGCATACAGGTGCCTTTCGCTGGCATCTTTTATTCCCAGACATGGGACACAGCGTGTGTCGTTCCTGCTCAGAAACCCATCCGCCTCCATATTCACTCTAGCTAGGTGGCGTGCCACCCAGTGCTCCAATGGGGAGGCTGTTCCAGAACCAACCTCCTTTGATGAGCAGAAGGAACCCTTCTTCTCCACCCTCATCAACCTGTCACTTCCTGGCCAGCTCCGCCCATCTATTCTCACGCCAACATTCTCCTTTAGCTACACTAGGTCTTTGGCCTTGCTGGGGTTAACATTTATAGAGCGCTACCACGTGCTCTCTCAGCATTCCTCTGACCAGGCTCTTTCAACCTCCTTTTGTAAGATCAGCTCTCCTGTCCCCCTTGGGCTTCTCTGCATGCACATGCTCCACTTTGAGAAGCGGGAAGAAACTATACCAGCGTCAGGCGCCTCGACACCAGGAAAACTGCATCCACCCCAGTCTGGTACAGTAAAAAGACATCACACCCTGAAATAAAATAGTTCTAAGGCTACAAAATCTGTGCACACACCAGGCGTCAGAGCTTAATGACTTGAAAAGAAAGATCTCCTGTTCCTACACTGTGCAACACTTGAGTGAAGAGTTCATTCACCCATTGTGGAGGGAGTGCTTTCATTCACACACACACAGAGCTAGATAAGGAAATTGAAATTGCAAAACAATACAAGGGATTTGGGCTTCAAGCAAATGAGCCTTCCTCCTGGCTTTGACCAATCTAGGAATGACAATCAAATGACACGACCAACTCCTTGGGCCAGTCCTCGGCTTTATGAAAAGCCCTACCTCTGCTGGAGTCCAAAGAGCTACAGCAATTTACACCAGCTGTGAGTCTGGCTCAGTAAAACTCACTAGCTCTCCCATCCTGCGCTCTGTGCTCTCCTCTAGATGTAACAACGTGACCATCGTGCCCTTTCCCAGGTCAGGAAAAGGACGGGGAGGGGGACTCATTTTGAGTCAGGCTCAGAACCAGTCCACCAGAGCTTCACCTCAAACAAGTCACCCAAAGAAGCTGCTTGCCAACAGCCTCCCTTTACCACTGCTAACCCTACACCTCTCAATGCCATTCGGCTCAGTTCAAAGACGGACGAGCTCCGCCAGCTCTGCAGGAAAATGAAAAAGCAGTCTTCGGCCCATTCCATTTCACTGGTCACCAGCAGACGGGAGTCCCAAGTCTGATGCCCAGCCCAATGGGATGTGTCCCTGCAAAGGCAGCACAGAAACCCCTTCATGCTTTGCAGAGGCCAGATAACAGAGGGTGTAAAGAACCATGCAGACTATACATTTGCATATACCCCCATTCTCAGGCCACCACGGAAGAATAGATTAAATACCCCACCACAAGAGTCTGGCCCACAGCCTGCTTCATCACCAGAATCATTGGGATCAGAGTCCATACCTGGGTGACGGGAACCAGGACTGACTTTCCCTATTAGTGACATTTCAATCAAAATAGCCTAGGTTCTGCCACACACAAAAAATTTAAACAGAGTTTCTTGGTCATGCTCTGGGAGTGACTACACTTAAAAAGAGGGGGGAGGTCCTCTGGAAGCTACTTGCGGGGGAGAGGGCAACTCTGTTTTCTTCACCCCAAGGCACTCCAGACACCCTTTCCCATCGCTTTGTCTAACAATCCCCCCCTCCCCCTTTCCACAAACCATTCATACATTAGTTATTCCTCTCAGTTATGGATGGCCCAAGCAGGGTGTTTTATGCCAAACCATTTGGGACGTCTGCTGCTGGAAGGAGGAGGGGAGGGAAGAGTAGTGCTGGTTTTGGAGGAGGGATGGGGGTAACTGAAGGTGGGTTAAGGAGATGACATGCCAATCGGAGCTTTAGGGAACTCTCCCTTGCAATAGCTGATTTGGTTGAGAGGTTCTTCCCCTCCCCACCACCCTTCGCCAAGCCTCACAGCATGGCAGTAAGAGACACGCAAGAGGGAACATCCTGAGGTGACCAGGCTGGGATCCTGCCTCTCAGGGAAGTCAAGACTGAGGTAGGAAGGGGCCAGGCTGATGCGGGGTGGGTTGAGCTGGCCACATCTGTAGGCCTCTGGGCATGAGTGGTGGGAACCATGTCCCCCTTAAGGATGCTGATGGGGATGGAGGTCCTGTCTTTCACAGGGATGCTGCAAAGGATGGGCTGCTTACAGCCAGGGAACAAGCAGACGAGGGGAGGTGAATGTTAAAGCAGAAAGAGGCTTCTCAGTGCCTCATTGCCAATGCTGTGAGAGAACCTGCCCCAGGGATCCTGCTGACGAAGAAGCAGGGCAGGCTAGGGCAGTGGTTTTCAAACCATGGGGTGGGACCTAGTACTGGGTCGCAGACCCTCAGGCACTGGGTCACAGCACCCCCTACTGCTGCTGCCAAAAGACTGGAATACATTGCTCAAAGATGTAATTGTTGGGTCGTGGGCTTAAATGATTTTTTTCAACTGGGCCCCAAGAAAAAAGTTTGAAAAGCACTGGGCTATGGTATGCATAGCAACTAGACTAGGGAATCGCATGTCACATTGGCGACCACATCTCTAGGCCTCAAAACACAGAGGGGGCTACATCCTGCCCCTGGTACGGCTGTGAGTGGGGCAGAGTAATTGCAACCATTGAAGGAGCAGAGCACAATAGAGTGGTGCATATGGGGGGAAAGCACTAGGCCTCAGGGCAGACAGGGGGAGCAGCAGTTTCCTGGAGAAGGGGATCATGGCTGCAGAGGATGTGGGGGAGCAGATCCTGTGAGGATTGAGACACTTGGGGTGAGGGTAGGCGTTTCCTGCTGTGAAAGTTGGAGAACAGCTCCTGAGACAAGGCAGCTCTCTGATTCGGGACAAAGCAATCCCCTCCCATGGAAACATGCTGGGACTTGGGGGAAGAACCTTTTATCTGGGGTGTGGGGAGGCATTCCTGTGGGGGAAGGGTAGGGAGCTGGGGCTCAGGTGATGTAGGGAGATGTCTGAACCTGGGATTTGGGGAAGGCGCATCTTCCACTGAGGTTTGGGGGAGTCACCTCGGGGAAGGGGGCTCCAGAAGCAGAGCAGTGTCTCCTATGAGGAACCCCTAACTCGGGGGGAGCCAGGATCTGGGGCAGGAATGTGGGGGAGAAGCCTGACCGTGTCCCCGCGGGGCGGGCCTGGGAGAGGAGCCTCTCTGGGCCGCTAGCCCTGGGGGACCCCCGCGCACAGCCAGCCCCGCCCTCCATTCTGGGAACCGGGCCGCATTCAGCCGAGGGCGGCGGGGCCTCGCCTCAGGCAGGCGCTGGAAGCGGGACCGGGGGAGACACATCTCTCGGGGACCCGCCCTTCCCGCACACGACCTCGGGAGCTGCCCTGCCGCCCCACCCCCATTACCATCCGTGTCCCCCCCCAGCGGCTCCGGCTTCTGCAGAGGCTCCTCCGCCGCCATCTTTGAGCGACTGCAGCAGCCCGCATCGAGTGCGAGCACTTCCAGGGCACACCTCGGGCCTGCACCGGAAGTACTTTCCCCAGCCCTAGCAACCGCCCCGGCAACTTCCCGCCTTTGGCAACTAAGGCCCGCCCCCTCCTTAGCAACCCGCGAGCCCGCGCTGGCCGCCTCACCCAATGATGGAGTTCTGAGGGGAGGGGGCACCACGCTAACTGGTGACGCCCAGGAGTCGTATGGCATGTGAGCTGACGTCATCGCGTGCCGTCACAGCCTCCCGCGCTCAGGCAACTCTTTTGTGACGTTGTGACATCGTCATAGGAGGCCACCGCAGCCCCCTGCCGCCCATCACTGGCGTGTCAGCGCGATGCCATTGGGCGTGAACCTTACGGCCATCCCCCTCCCCTGTCCCTGGGCTGCCCTCATGGGGTCACGGCCCCTCGCGCATTCCCTGTGCCCCTGTGAGGTCATCGTGACATCATGCGACATCGACCCGCTCTGCATTTCTCCTTCAGGGGAGGGAGGGGGAATCTTGGTACGAGCCGCCAGCGCCACAGGCCCGGAGCACAGCGGTGCTTGGGATACCGGCTGCCCGGCCGTGCGAGGCTGCAGAGTGACTGCCGGCACACGGGGCTGGTGTGAGGTCACGGGGTGATGCAATGGTGCGAGGAAGAGGCGACCTCACCCTGAAAGCAGAAGCAGAGTTTGGGCAAGACCATGACCTCGTGACGTGACCACACCCTGGCATCGTGCCATCAAAGCACCCTTGCATCAAAAGACCCTGGCTGCATCATCTTTCACCATCACAGGGGCCTCACCAAACCCACCTGCACCAGGCTGTGTTCCTGTGACATCCTGTGATATAGTGACCACTTTTACCCTCTGCCATCAGTTTCTCTTTTTTCTGATATGTCATTGCAGCAGTGTGGCCTCAACGCATCCTCACATCATTATCCAACATCGCCCTAGCTCCCTGGGCTCTACTGTTACCTCCCATTGTCAGCTCATTGAGTGTCATGAGATCACAGTCTCGCCCAGCCGTTGCTCCTGCTGTCTCTTTCTCCCATCATTCCAGCCTCGTTTCAGGGTGCTGGGCCACTGCAAGCTCCTGTTATTTTGTGAATCTTACCCTTGAAATTCACTTGTGTGTATCTATGTTTACCTGCTTTACACTTGCAAAGAACTCCCTTCTTTCCTTGTCCCATATACCATCCCATATCTTTAGATCATTTCTTATTGGATTGGCTACAAGCATTGTCTTTGGTGTGACTTCTAAGGTGCAACTGATCTAAGGTAAGTGCCTGTTCTCAGCCTATTCTCCCCAAGCTGTCCCATCCTGTGGCCAGTTCAGGGTACTGTTTTTAGAAAAAACCAATATAGTTACCCTGAGACAAGGCCAAAGCTGGGTGCAGTTACTCCAGGATCAAGGTACCGTCTCCTGGCATTGCTTGTTCCCCTTCCTGCATGATAGGGAATCACACCAATACAAAGCACTTTACAGCCACACAAAGGGAGGCTTAGTGACTAGTGCACTGGATAAGAGTCAGGAGGACACTTGGGGTCATTTCCAGCTCTGGTGGGGCACCTGGGGGAAATGCATTCTGGTGTCTCAGTGTCCCCAGCTGTAGAATTGGAAAGGGAGAGAGGGACACGGAGCTCCTTTGTGAAGCACCTTGAGATCAGCGTGTGGAAAGACTAGGAGATGAAGTTAGACATTTAGGCAAGAGGGGCATACAGCATTTTGGTCCCCACCAAAGCTAACCCAGGCTGCACAGTGCTGGTGGCACTGCCCCAGATTCCTCATCTACCGCAGAGTTTCCCCCCTAAAAGCCTTAAGCTACTGGCCCTGAGAAGGAGTCAGGCTGTGGAGCAGCTCTGCCCTCTTTGGTTACCAGCAGATTTCAAACTAGAATAAGGAGGACAACAGAGTCCTGTGGCACTTTTAAAGACTAACAGATTTATTTATCGCATGAGCTTTCGTGGGA
>ML685770.1:1869296-1909621 GCA_007922175.1 Pelusios castaneus | reverse complement strand
AGCATCAGGTCAGGCTGTAACAGCAAATCAAAATAGGTGTTAGGATTTAAAACACTGGGGAACAGCACATAGAGGAGGGGGAGGTCAAATCACTTGTTGTAATGCGAGAAAAATCCATAGTGCTGTTCCCCAGTGTTTTGAATCCTAACACCTACTTTGATTTGCTGTTACAGCCTGACCTGATGCTATGTCATACACTCCCCTGCATTCAATTTCCTCCCACTCTGTAACTTTCCTATCTTCAAAGCGTCTGACGAAGTGGGATTTTCTCCCACGAAAGCTCATGCGATTAATAAATCTGTTAGTCTTTAAAAGTGCCACAAGACTCTGTTGTCTTTCTACAATAGACTAACACAGCTACCCCTTTGGAATTTGAAGCTGTGATTTGTTATTCATCTGTTTCAGCTATTAACAAGTCGTCAAGGGAGTGAGCAGGGAGATTGAAGTGTTCCCCTACAGGTTTTGCAGTGTTGCAATTTCTGATGTCAGATTTGTGTCCATTGATTCTTTGGCGCAGAGACTGTCCTGTCTGTCCAATATATAAGGCAGAGGGGCATTTCCCCCCCTTTTGCAAGACAAACTCCAGCATGGAAGAGTGCAGAACATTTTGGGGGAGGCTGTATTTTAGGAGCCCTGGTGGGACCAGAAGACTCCAAAATTGAGTCAAGGGCAAAGCTGCCCCCCCACCCCAAATTTCAAGGAGAGGGCACCACAAAGTGGATCTAGGGAAGCATGAAATGGTGGTGCTTTTAATCCAGAGGCTGATGATCTAGTCTGCCCCCAATGGCACCTACTCCCCTAGTGCAAGCTGGGATCTACAGGAGGTGCCCCTCACCCCTACTGATAATTTGAGGGGTACTTGCTTTCCTTAGAGGAACTGGGTCCAGTTGGATGTGGGAGAACACACTGGACTGTGATACAGACATCACCACTGCTGGGGTAAATGGCAGAGGAGGGAGGAGGGGCCCTTTGCAGCCAAAACTGGAATTTGGAACACAGGTGGGGCTCCGTCTAGACTCTGGAGCTGGCAGCACTTTCTTCCAAACACAGACTTTTCAATGACTCTCTGTAGCAGGATGTAGGAAGGCATTTGGGACACCGGTGTCTATTGCTAGCTCTGCTGCTGAGGACCCTGCCCTTCCCACCCTCTGACTATTAAATTGTAAATGCTTTTGGGTGGAGAGTGCCTTTCACTGTGTCTCTCCAGCCCCCGGGTACAATGGGGCCCTGACCTTGGTTGGTCCTTCAGGTTCTGCTGTAGAAAACTAAATCCACGCGCTGAGTGAATGGTCCAACCTCCTTGCCGCAGGCAGCCCACTGCAGATAGATCTTTGGAAAGTATTGAGTAGTGCATTCTGCAGTCACAAAACTCAAGTGGATACAAAGTAGGCATGAACCAGCTCTAGCCCTGGGACTAGGACACTGGGATTCCACTGCTGACTCTACCTGGCTCCCTCTGAGAGCACCAGCAACACACACACCTCAGCTTCCTGGGTTAAACTTACCCAGCCGGAGGGGCCTTGCCAATTCAAACCATGAGATGCCCCACGTAGTGCTGCCAAGCAAGTGGATAGCCCTGGGGGGATCTGTTGCAATTCCTCATTCAGGTACTTAAAGAGTTAACCTCTCCCACTGCTGAACCAATTATAAGGTCTCTGATTTAACTTCCCTCCAGTTCCTTAAATCAGCTCTGTGCTTTTCTCCGCTAACAGCCTCTCCCAGATGCAGAGAAGTACAGCCTGGATCTAAGGAGACTAGCTCATTCCTCACTGTTCCAGCATTGTGATTTGACTGCAAACAGGCTTAGATGCTGCCGGGAGATGGGAGGGCGTTATGGCACAGCATGAGGGGCATGCATGTCTTTAGGGTACATGGCTGAAGAGTCAGTTTCCATCTTGGATCAGATCAGCACAAGACACCTTCCACTGTGGATCTGAACTGGAATCAAAGTGTGTTTCTCCCCACTGCAAGGAGAAGAGTGAGTTTGGGAAGAGGCAAGTGGGGCCAGGCTGCTGCTACCCCTTAAGCATTAAGCTAAAATTCTTCCCCTGGCCAAGACAGCACTGAACAAGCTACAGAACTAACAGCCCACTAATACGCTCACAGCTGCTCAGTGGGTACATTCAGGTCCCCTGCACTCAACTAGGGGGAGCCTTGACTTTGTAATTCCTAATAAATAGGGGTGCTGAGCACAGCCCTGCAGGACACTGCACTTCTGAAAATCAAGCTCTGCTCTCAGCTGGCTAGTCTGCCCCTCCCCTATAATGACTTGTTTGGCTAAGGATGGAGGGAAAAGCTGCTGCTGCCTCCTGCATTACCAGATGACCCATTTAGTGTATAGGGTGGATGCTCTGTAACTTGAAGTCCTTAAACCCTGATTCTAAGGCTTCCATAGTTCAGCCAGAGGTTGGGATCTATTACAGGACCAGGCGGTGGGTGAGAGTCGGTAGCCTGCAACATGAAGGTCAGATGAAATCATACTGGTCCCTTCAGACCTCAAAAGTCTGAGACCTTACTGCAGCCTAGGAGTCCCAGGTGCTATGGGGGACTGATAACTGGCTGAGAAGCAGGGCTTCCCTTCCTGCTGGCTCACCCTGCTAGCATGCCATGGGGTGGAACTGCTGTTTAAAAAAAGATGTAAAGTGTGTGATTGCACCTGAAACAGCACCAGGAAGGAAAAGGAATTTCTCCCTGGAGTTAGTTCTCTGCTCCTGAGGCAAAACAGCAGGAAGGGCCAAGCCCTTATTTCCCCCCCATTCAGCACCCACAGAGGCTGGGAGGTCTCTACTCTACCTCAGTACAGGGCATCTTTAAAAAAGACAGCCCACTGTGCTCAGTCCCAGCCTCCCGCAAATGCCCATCACCCCACCACAAGAGCAACATATTAAGATTTAAGCAGTCTCAAGGGGATCCTTCTCACTGCTTGGGGCTACAGACAGTTGAAACCACCTCTCTAGCCCTTTTTGTCTGAACCTTGCATGTGGCCAGGAACAGCCAGCTTCAATTCTCAAATGGCGAAGCAAGGTACAACAGAGAGAGGAGGTGACTGTCCTGAGAGCAGCCCCTGTTGGCTAGCAATGGAAGCCAGGAGTCCTGCACACCAAAAGGCAGCTCATGCAGTACAGCAGCTACTGGGAGCTCTGCTGCTGTCTGTACCGAGGCCAGAGATGTCCCCCTGCTGGCTCCATAACTTGCCTGAGGGCTGCACGCCCAGCAAACCCCTTCCTTTCTCTGAAGGGAGCTGGTATTCTGGATTTTGAAGTCTCAGCAGCTTTTTCTCCCACCCCACATCAGCTGAATGCCCAGGGAACAGGCCAGGCCTAAGGACCCAGATCAAAGGAACAATGCTGGATGCAGAGGGATTGATACTCTAGGAGCAGCTTGTCCCCTTCCACATGGGGATTTACATCTCCCTTTCAAGGTCCAGAAAGCAGCGATAAGAGGCTACAATCCCACCCTCCCTCAAGGGCAGGAACCCCTCTGCCAACGGTAGCAGGGAGGGGCAAGGGCCAGCCCAAGCCAGAAGAAGCAGAGACAAGAGCTAAATGTCTGCACCAGGTTTATTGGAACAGGCTAAGTCAACCCCAACGTGTGGTCCCGAAATAATGTAGCAGCCCCAGAGGCCGGGCCCAGCCGCGCATCCCGCGAGGTCCAGCCGCTCAGTCGCGCTTCTTGTAGTGCTCCAGGTTGGCCAGGATCCAGCCCGACGGCACCAGCAGGCCCAGGAAGAAGGCGCTCAGGCCCACGGCACTCGCCTGCAGGGAGGAAGCAGAGTCAGGCGCGAGGGCAGCACGAGCCCAGGCCGCCGGCTCGGACCGGCCGCGAGGGGACAGCGCCCCGCCTAGCCCCACGCGGGAGCGGCCCTCCCCCCATTACCAGCGGCCCCACGGGGCTCTCCTGCGGGCGCGAGTGCACGGCGCGCGCGGGGGGCGCCAGGCGGGGGCGGAGCAGCGCGCGGAGCAGCGTAGAGGCGGACATGGCGGCTCGGACCTGCTCGCAGGTACCGAGGTAGGAAACCAGCCGCAACTCGCCCAACACCGGAAGCAACGGAAGGAGAAAGCACCGACTATTTAAAGAGCCGGGACCGGAAGTGGCTTGGGTTGGCTCGGTTAGTTGGCTGGACGTGACGTCACTTCTGGTAGGCGGGGTCGTGCAGGGATTCGCCCCGCCCACCAAGTTGTGTCCCTCCCTCCAATCCCTTCAATCGTGACGTTTTGTGCCATGGTTGAGGGGAATTGCTGGGGTGTCCCCCATGTTGACCCAGAGCTAGGGTGATCTTCCACGAGAACCCCACAACCAATATGAGGGTCAGAGCACCCCTGCATAGATTCTCCCCCCCTGCCCCGCAAGCCACAGGGACCCCCATCTCAGCCAGGGGCCAAGGCACCTCCCCACACGGACCTCCCACCCCACTGGATAACTGCAGGGTCAGGGATATTCCCTACACTCAATGTGGTGCAGAGGCTGCCTCCGCCCCACCGCACAAAACCCCATCATGGCACTGGAGGGGATCCACACCGAACATGGGGCTCTGAATGCCCCTACCCCACTGCATGGTGTTCCCATCATAGCAATTGGGCGGGGAGGGGCATCTACATCCAATGCAGGCCCCCTGAGGCACCATAGAACAGCACAACACCCCCTCACAGTACCCTGTGGGGGTGGTCCTCCACACCCAACATGAGTTCCTGTGACACCTCCTGCTGCATGGTGTGGCCATCCAATCCCACAGGGGTCATGGGGGCTTCCTACTCCCTGCATACACCCCTCACTCCAAACTGGGGCACTGCCACTCTTCATGCTCTCATGGCGCTCCTGGAAATGCACGCAATGCTTCATCATACCCGGGGCTGTTCCCCGCATGGCATGTTCTGGCATAGGACTCAGTGCATGCCCATTACGACACCCTGGGGAACTCAGACTGGGGATAGCAGGGGGCTGCACCTCGAGATTGACAGGCACCAGCAGAGCTGTATGTGTGCAAGTAAAGCCCCAGGCTGCAGATCAGGTTGGAGGGATACCCTCTGCCTGGCTTTGCTGTGCCTGCCTCTTACAGCACAGCAGTGCTGAGTCAGACCATTCTAGCTCCTCCCCGCCCTTAGGAGCTTCCCTCATGAGGGCTGGAGACAGCCACTCCGTTGGCTATATCTGGATTCCCAGCCTGGGGCCATTTCAGTTTGATTCTGTGGCTCTGGGCCCCTTGATCTCTGCCCATGTCCTTCCCTGTACCTTCCACTGGCCTGTCTTTTTGCAGAGATGACATCAGGTGCCACATTTCTTGGTACTGGCCTGCAGATGCTGTGCTGGCAGATCAGTGTAAACATGGCCCAGCACATGGGCAGCCAGACTCCATGTGTGCATGCATGTCATATACTTGGGGGTCTGAGGGTGTGTCCACCTGTGGCTGTGCATGTCTGTGCGTGCACAGGATGTGCACATGGGGGGTGTGCACAATGTGTCCACCTGTGGGTGTGCACAGATAACAAGACTGCTCCCTTTGACCCCCACTCCTAGCTCAGCTCCTGTCAGCTGAATCCCAGAAGTGCTAGGTGTGAGGAGAAGGCACACAAGTCCAGCTACCTCTATAGAGCAAGGGACCAACTGTGTCATGGTTACTGCCAGCTGCAGGGGGTTGGGGGGTTGCCCCCTAAGTAAGAACTCTGGCTGGAGCTCTCTGGAGGTATCCCACTTCCCACACCAAAAGTATCCTAGGGCTGCATGGGGCTCCATCAGTACCTCTTCTGGTCAGGAGGGATGCTGCAGGGCAACAGGCTGCATAGCCCTCTCCCCAAATCTGGCAGTACATTGGCCCAGGTTAGCACAAATTAACCCTTCCAAGTTAATCAAGGCCAAGCTAAGCTGGCTACTAGAGTGGGAGACCTCTAGAGTTGGCACTGACTCCCAGGCCCCCAGGTATGATGTCAAAGAGGGGTGGCGTGGAGGAGGGCATCTTTTAGCTGAGAACTAAACCCATGGGTAATTTGGCTCCTGAAAGTCCAACAGGATAGACATTTCAGCTTTGCTTGATGCTATTAAAACTGCCCCCTCATGTGCCCCTACTTCCCTGGAGTCAGCTGGATTTCAGTACTTGCTGAGAGCCCCTTGTATAAACAGCCCCCATGTCCCACCCCAGAAGTGGCTGCATCTTAGCAGTGGGGGAGGCTCTCAGTATAAACAGCCCTCACATTCCATCCCAGGTAGCGTCATCCTGCTGCTTCTCTTCCTAGGGCAAGATGGTGGTGGTCATGAGGCTGAAGGATTCCTACATAGGGGAAGAGGGGCAGCCTAAGGCTGAAGTACCCCATCAAGCCACACCAGTTGGGATGACATGGAAACAATTTGGCATCACACCTTCTACAACCGCCTGCAAGTAGCCCCTGAGAAGCATCCCACCCTGCTGACCAGGCACTCCTCTACCCCAAGACCAACTGTGGCAAGATGACCCATCTCATGCTCGAGGCTTTCAATAGACCAACTGTGTACATGGTCCTCCAGCACCTCTTGTCGCACCAGGGGCAAGGGCGCCAGGACTACAGTTTCCAGCAGGTAGTCAGCACATGCTGTTCCCTGTTGGGTACAGCTGAGCAAAGCATGCTGGGAGTTGTAGTGCCCCAGCAGTAGGTAAGCCATGTGCACTGGGACCTGGCTAAGCCCATATAATGCCTGCGCTGGGACTTATGGTCCTCCCACCCACCCCAATTACACTTGCACAAGGCATGCTGGAACTTGTACTCTCTCACCAGCGAAGCCCAAGCAATGCATGCTGGGAGTTTTAGTCCCCACACTGTTTACGCCTGAACAATTAATGGGGGACGCGTAGTCCCCCACCAACTGCATTTGAGTCCAAGCTAGGTCATACCACAGCTTGTGCAATATTAATTAAAATTCAACCTTCCCCCCCCCCTTTCATTGGCCTAAACATTGGCTCTGGCTGAGCCCAGGGAGCCAGTGCTCCCTCACATCTGACCTGTAGGAGGTGCTGTCCCTGGCAGGGGTGATAGTCCCTGAGCCCTGCCACCATGGGGCAGTGTTCAGAGCTGGGGCAGCAATCCTTGAGAACAAGGAACAGCCCTTAGCCAAGTAGGTCCTTGGGGACATTCAGTGGGCCCCAGACAGAAGTTGTACACCAGAGTTTGCAGAGAGCAGCAACACGAGGGAGCTAAAGAGAGAGACATCCCTCCCACAGGCCAAGCTGTGCCTGGCTATTAGCGCCTTGTGGCAGGGTTTAGTGAGGGATCAGTGACGGAGTAGCCCAGCAGAATGGAGAGGAAGGAAAGACACACGTTATCCGCCACTGGGAACTGGTCAGGAAGAGAGAAGGGAGCAAAGAGCAGGAAGAGCTGTGGCAGCTCAGGGCACAGGTCTGGAAAGGGGCTGCTTGTTCTGCTCCTACGGCCGACTTTCTTTTTGCTAAGAATTGAATTGAAGAAGGGGGTCAGGTGCCTCACCCTGAACTTGCAGACAGACAGTAGTAGAATCCATGGGGTCCCGGCTCTCAGCATTCGCTGTTCTATTAGACTCCACTTTCCTCCTTGCCTCCCAGAACACTAACCACTAGACACTGCTGCCTTCCTAGTCTGGCCTTTCCATTGTCCTTGTCCTGCAGGCATGGTGCTAGAAAGACTCTGGAGATGGCACCACACACAATGTGCCCCTCAGATTTACACCCTGCCCCGCCACTCCCAGCTTGCACCTGGCTGGACAAGACTCATCCATTATCTCATGAAGAGCCAGGCTGAGTGTGGCTACTGCGGCTGGGTGGAGGAGAGAGACATGTTTGATATCAAGGGTGGCCCGCTGGCTTTGGGTGCCGTGGAAGAGGCGCTAGGGCTGCTGCAAGCAGGCAGGTTGCAATACCGCATACGGCCACTGGATGGAGTGCCGGCCTTGCAGCGCGTGGGTTATACTAGGGACCAAGGGGAGGAGCTGCCGGGCAGAGTTCAGATTTCAGGGGGGCTTTGGGGCAGCCCGGCAGGGGGACAACATGGGCCTGCACATACTTCTTGCTACCTCCACTCCTGCACATCGTTTGGGCCCCCACCAATGCTCCAGACTAGTCCAAAGGTGGAGCGCTGACCCCAAGGTGCTCTTCTGGCTGGGGTGTGGCGGCCTGGAGCTATCAGAATTTACAGCCTCTCCCAGCACTTCTCAGGACACACTCACACCCCTGCCATGCTGCTGAACCCTCTTCCCCCCAACCGCAGGAGGAAGCCCTCCTCCCCCAGGGCAGGTGGTCAGCCAGCAGCTATCAGCTGTGACTGCCCCATAGCTTAGTGCCCAGGCTCCCTACTGCCTCCTTCACCCTGCTCAACCCCACCCTGGGCTCTCTCTGGCTCTGCAGCTAAGTGGGAAATGGTATGGGAAAACCTGCATCATGTGGCTCTGGACTTTGAGAATGAAATGGACTCAGCCAGGCACCTCATCCTCCTCTCTAGAGAAGAGCTACAACCCATCCAATAGCCAAGTCATCATCAGTGGAAGTGCTTCTGCTACTCTGGCACCCTCTTCCTGTCTTCCTTCATGGGTCACAGGCTCGGCTGGGGCACAGTCAGGTACAGTGTGTGGCTTGAGACACAGCTGAGGGCAGGAGTGAAAGTCACACCACGAAGCCAGGTAGCCCTACCATAAATTGACCAACAAGTCTTCCAAGCTGACCCAGCTTCCCCTGCTCCCAGTTGCCATTGTGGTGCTGCATGGCTCCCCCTCTCCCCCTTCCCTGCTCTAGACCCTAGACCCCACTACCCTCCACCCTTGGGGATGGAACCCAGGAGATGTAGCTCCCTGCTCGCCATCTTCTAGTCTAACCCACTAAACCCCACTCCCCCCCCAGAGTTGGGCTAGAACCCAGGAGTCCTGAGGGATCAGTTACAAGGCACTAAGTTGAAGGCCATTCTCTGGCCAGGAGGCTGACCATACACAGTCCCCTCTTGCTCTCACACCCATCCATGCCTGCCCCTGGGTGGGGAGGATTCAGGAGCCATGAGTATGGATGGCTCACCCTCAGCAGCAGAAAGGTCAAGGCCTTCTCAGATGCAGCCAGTAAAGACCTTTACCTCTTGGTGAGGAAGTGAGATGAAATGACCGCTTTCATAGAATAATAGGGTTGGAAGGGACCTCACGAGGTCATCTAGTCCAACCCCCTGCTAAAAAGCAGGACCACTCCCACTAAATTACCCCAGCCAGGGTGTTGTCTAACTGGGCCTTAAAAATCTCCAAAGATGAAGATTCTACCACCTCCCTAGATAGCCCATTCCAATGCTTCAACACCCTCCTAGTGAGAAAGTTTTTCCTAATGTCCAACCTTGACCTCCCCAGCTGTAATTTGAAACCACTATGAAGAGTTGTGCATCTTGTCCTTAAGGACATTACATGTGGAAGAAGGTGCCCTGTGACCTTCTATGGTCAAGCAGGTGCTGCCCTTTGACAACTATCAATACCAGGAGATGGAATGGATTTCAGCGAAGGGTCTTGTGTCTTTTCAAGAGGAGGGGCGTGGGGCTGTGAGCTCCAAAGGCAGAACAGAGGCAAGCACTCAGTCCTTCTACCTACAGGACTGTCCGTCAGTGGGAGATCTTATATCCAGATTGTGTCTGGGAGGTAGGGCTCCTGTAGTCTAGCTCCAGCTGGGGGTGGGGAGTGGAGTCCCTAGACACACTCTACTCCAAGGAGGCGTTATGGGCTCAACAGAAGAGTGACTGGGTGAAGCTCTCCAACCCGTGTGGTACAGGAGGTCAGACTTCATTGTCACAATGGTTCCTTCTGACCATGGCCCCTACCCTGAAGGGACAATATCTTGCGGGTAAGATAGGAATAGAGTCAGCCTAATCATTCCTTGGCTTCTAGGCACCCATTGTATCCATGCCCAAATATTGCCCTGCTGAGGCACAGATCCATGGAAGGGACCACTCTGAGCATCTAGCTTGACCTTCTGCATGGCACAGCCCAGAGATCACCCCCAATGATTCCTGCCTTCAAGCCACAGCATCATTTATTTGTAATTGAATTTGTCTGTGAAACCATCAGCACGGATGGGTCCATGACTGGGGTCCTAAGTGCTACAGTACTTCACACAATCGAAGTAAAGAATGGTGGAAATTAAAGGTCAGTGTGCACCGGCAGTCAAAAAGCCAAAAGAATGTTACGAACCATTAGGGAAAGGACTGAAAAGAAAACAGTAAACTATCAAACCACTATGGAATTCCATAGTACACCTGCATCTTGAAAACTGTACAGTGCTGCTCACCCCGTCTCAAAAAGGATGTATTAGAACTGGAAAAGGTACAGACGAGAGCAGCAAAAATGGTGTGGGGGATGGAATCACTCCCATACGAGGATAGATCAAAAAGACTGGCACCGTGTTATTTGGAGAAGAAACGCCTCAAGTATGATATGACAGAGGTCTATAAAATCATGACTGGTGCGGAGAAAGTGAATAAGGAAGTATTATGTACCCCCTCCCATAAAAAGAATTAGGGGTCACTAGAGGAAGTTAATAGGCAGCAGGTTTAAATAGGTAGCAATATTTCTTCACACAACACACAGTCAACCTGTGGAACTCATTGCAGGGGATGTTGTAAAGTCCAAAACAAAAAAACAGTTCAAAAAGATTTAGATGAGTTCATGGAAGATAGGTCTTCAATGGCTGTTAGCCAAGATGGTCAGGGACACACATGCTCTGGGTGTCCCTAAGCCTCTGACTGTCAGATGCTGGAACTGGATGACAGAAGATGGGTCACTCAGTAATTGCCCTGTTCAAGTTGTTCCTTCTGAAGCGTCTGGCACAGGCCACGGTCAGGGACAGACTACTGGGCTAGATGAATTTTGCTCTGACCCAGTGTGGCCATCTAATGTTCTTAATGCAGGCAACCTCCTTGTGCCCATGGCCCAAGAAGGAAGGGGATGAACAGAGGGACCCACAGTTGCATTCTTCAAATCGGCTTGTGCCTCCAGTACTGGACGGTCCTTTGTGCTCAGATGATTAAACCCACTGGGATCTTATCCAAACCCCAGTCCAGATGGAAGCATGAGGGGGACTGGGCTGCACGGGGGATGATTGCTGGCACCTCTTTCAAGTCACAGAACAGTGCACTCTCTTCCTATCAACCACACCATCAGCAGCCCCACTGGTGAAGTCTACTCCTGAGTGCCATCAGTCTCCCATACTGTGCCTCCCACCTGGGAGGAGCTCCCTGTGGACATCTGCCAAGTCAGTTGAATAACTTGCTGAAAGCCTGTTCTGCTGCATAGGTGTCATTCATAAAGTCATGAGCCGCCACATACCAGTATGCGTGGGAACAGACAGTGAATCTCAAGGATGATTCAAGCTGGTGATATTGTGAACAAAGGGCTCTCAGCCACACTTGTAGCTGTTTCCATTGCTTCACACTGATTCAAGTCTAGGCTTCAGAGTGACACAGACAGCATGGCCTGGAAGCTCATCACGGAGCTACTCAGCTGTTCGGAAGTGTTCTTCAGCAACAGCTGTGTCAGCACTCTCATCCTCCCCATTTTACAGGTGGGGAAACTGAGGCACAGAGGAGCAGTGACTTGCTCATGGTCCTTGAGCAGAGCAGTGGCAGAGCTGGGACTAGAATTCAGGTCTCCTGAGTACCAATCGAGCACTATAGTCACAGGGAACCACAGCTGCTCCTACGCTATTATTAGTTATATTGCAGTAACACCCATAAGCTCCCTGTCATGGACCAGGAGCCATTGTACTAGGTGCCATACACACACAGACTGAAGGGACAGTACCTGCCAGCATGGCCTAGTGGGTATAACCCTGGACTGGGACTTGGGAGATCTAGGCTCTGCTGCTAGCCTGCTGGAGGATCATGGGCAAGTCACATCCCCGCTCCATGATAATGGTATCGACCTGCTTTGTAAAGCACTTTGAGAGCTATGGGTGAACAGAGCGATAGAAGAACTAAGGATGAGCCGAACGCTCTCTCCCCATCAAAGACTACAGTCAATGTCTAGGAGACGAGACAGAAGGCTACTCATGGGGGAGCACTGAGAGAATGCACAACAGCATGACACAGACTCAGCGCAGTGGCTGCCTAAATTTCCCACCAGCATCTGCCAAACCCAGCCAATTGTTACCTCCCTGCTTCCCTGCATCCGCCCAGTTTACGAGGCGAGGCTGAGGAGCTCAGTCTATCACAGAGAAGTGGGAGAGGTGACATATATGGCAAAGGAATCTGATACTGGGGCTTTCAATCTAGGGCTGAGTCCGCACTTCAAACTTCGGTCATCGCAAGTTACCCTGGTGTACGACTGGCTGCAGGTACTATAGTGCTCAAGGCCTGCATGCTTGGCTGCTTGTATCAGTGCTTCGCATACTCGCCAGGCTTGTATCCATGTCTAGCATGTACCCCGTGCATCCCACTGTGCCACGCACCACCTTCTGTGCAATGTCCTTGGGGGAGTTTCACATTGTGTTGTGCAGGAGACATGAGTTTCACAGGGACTTCTGGGAGCTAGCAGTCAGGTTTCCATCATGCAACTTGCTCCATCCCATCATGCCATCCCTACTACATAATCTTCATGCCTTTCTAAAAGTCCTGCAAACCCCGGTGGCACTTGTCACCGTCCGTCATCTCTGACAGAAGCATCGAGTCCCGACAGCTCTGTGCTATTGTCAGGAAGGTTGGAAACACAGGACAAATGACCTGCCAGTATTTGCAGGAAGTACCACATCAATCAGAGACATGAGCTTTTGAGGACATACTGCTAAGGGGTGTAGCAAAAACCAATTCAAAGATGTTGATGGCATTCATGGAGCAGCTGCAAATGGTAACACGCTGATTCTAGGTCCAAGAAATGAATATTAACTGGACGGATCACATCCTAAGGCAGGTTTTGGATGATAAACAGTGGCTCCGGAATTTTTGAGTGGGAAGAGCCACATTCCTGGACCTGTGTGCTGAGCTCCTGCCAGCCCTCCAGTGCACAGACACCAGAGGAGGGCTGCATTAACAGCTGAGAGCTTACTGGCAAGTGTCCTGAAGAAGTGTGCAATGCAGAATTGCTACCAGTCTGTGGGAAATAATTTTGGAGTTGGTAAATCTACAGCAGGGCACATTGTCATGCAAGCATGTAGGGCCCTTATTCATCTCCTGCTATGCAGGACTGTGGGAGATTTGCAGCTCTGGGGTTCCTTGAGCTTGGGGCAATAGACAGCATACAATTTCTTGTTCTGGCCCCAACAGAGGCCAAAATTTTTATATGAGCAGAAAGGGCTACTTTTCTATGGTCATGCAAATATTGGTGGAGCACTGGGGACACTTCACTGTTATCGACGTGGGCTGGTCAGGGAAAGTGCATGGTGCTTGCCCGTTTAAGATCTCTACACTGTTCAGAAACCTACAAGCAGGGACATTCTTTCCTGACCAGCAGACTACCACTGGCTGCTGTTGAAATGCCAATAGTGATCCTGGGGCACCCCAACCCACCTCTTCTCGCCTAGTTCTTAAGGCTATGACACTGGTCACTTTGACAGCTCCCAGGAAAGAACCATCTACCCTACAGACTGCAGAGCCAGAATGACAATTGAACATGCTTTCAGAAGATTTCAGGAACACTGGCGCTGTTTACTCACTAGCTTAGATCTCAGTGAGAAAAACATCCCAATGGCTATAGCTGCCAGTTGTGTCCTACATAATATCTGCGAGGCAAAGTGGGGAACTGGGATGGAGGGCAAAGATGGAGTGACTATCTGTTGTTTTGGGGGATTTTCACATTGTGTTCTGCGGGAGACATGAGTTGCACAGGGAACTCTGGGAGCTAGGGGTAAGGTTTCCAGCCAGCCATCATAGCCAGAACAGAAGAGCTCAACATGGAGCTATGTGGCTGAGGGCTTTAATGGTCTGCCACAATACCATGCGGTGATGAATATTGCTCTACCTGGCCCTGACGTTTTAAGGGGTTGTGAGGAACTGTGTCTTGCTAAATTGATAAATCACACTGTCCATTAATGAACCTAAGAATTATACAGTGCTTCCTGTAACAGAACTATTACAGTGAGTTTTGGACTGAACCCATGGTCCTGTTCAATTAAAATTAATGTGTGCTTTGATGAGCACTAGGTATTCGCCTGTGTAGGTTATGAAAGAAGAAGATAAAATTATTTCCAAAAAATAAAAATGTATTGAGTAACGAAAACAGTGCAAAGAACAATGTGCAATTTCAAACTTATCCAATGAATTAATGGAACAAGATGTTACAATTAGAACGCTAGAAAACGTGTCCATTTCTGCCAAACACATACTGGCCTGTGAGCATTATGGCTAGTGTAAGTGAAGATGTGGTTCCCCTAACTGTCCCCCAGTGTGGAGTAAAAAGGGCAGGGATCTGGCCCAGGAATGTTGGGAGGTGTAGGAAGCTGTTACCAGGGAGTTTTCTGGGGACTGCAAAGGTGACGTGTCTGTGACTGTTGGACTGGCACGTCAGCTAAAGTCTGCAGCATTTGTATTTATGTCCATTATGTTCTGGTGCAGCGCTCTCTCTGCTTCTCCTTTTCCGGTTTGGACCCCTGGGCCTGTCTCCTGTCCGCTCTTTCCTTCTCCAGGCTGTCTGCTCTATTTACCTGACAGGCCTTCTGTTCAGGGTCCGATGCAGCACTGGCTTGCAGGATCTCATTGAACATGTCCTTCCTAGTCTGATTCTTTCTCCTCCTCATCAGGGTCAGGCGTTCCATGGGTGTGGAAGGGGCACCCCTCAAGGCCATAACAGCAGCAGCTATAGAGACAACAGACAAACAGAGGAAGCACTGGATTTCAGTCACAACTGAAAGCTAAAGATACATTTCAGAGCTCCCTGCCCTCACTCCCACAGATGTTTTAAATCATTCTTATTGACAGGTCAGCTTTGAGTGGCTCTGTACAGCATCGCTGCCCAGCCGCAGCCATAGGAATATGTCCCACTGAGCTGGCAGGAGTGAGGGGGAAGATGGAATTGCTTGACTGCATAAAACAAAAAAACATTTGGTTTCTATTACTATGAGTACGAGTACAGAACAATGACATGGCATCAAGTACTCCTGGCACGGGCTTCCACTGTGGTGGTGATTTTAGCTGATGTCTCACTCCTGACGGTGACGAAGGGATGAAGAGCAGAGCTGCTGCTGGCTTCCCAAAGCTGACTGGGCCCATATGCCACTACTCTGTTGATTGCAATGGGGCCTGCTTAAGTCATCAAAGACGTGTGTGGAAAAGTGTCCTGCCACAGAGGAAGACATAAGACAGCCACCCCCAGAAACCTTCAGGAGTGAATTGCACAGTACCTCCATGAAAGTTTCCATGAGATGTCTCAGGAAGATTCAAGGATACATAAACTGCTCCACATTCCCCTTCCACCTAACCCTACAGGGGAATGAAAAGCAGACAACTCCTCTCCCTCTATTTCCTTTATCATTATCCCTTCTCTACCTTTTCTAGGAGGAGCAAAATACTGAAAAGCAGACACCTATGTCCTGCTAGCTTAGGGTTGGCCTAGGCACCATCTTCACATTTAAACTTCCTATGAATGCATACACTTACCCGAGGTTCCTTCCTGTAGATCAGGCTCATCCGTGGACTGGAGGGACTGCCCAGACTGCTGCACTGGAGTCTTGAAAAGGTCCCGGCTTGGGGTATAGCTGGATCTCCGCCCACTGCACGTCCCTCACTGGTCATGGCAGGAGTCTCCATCTCAGGCTCCAATGAAGCCACCCCAGTGATCTCCAGTGGGGTCTCCGCTAAGCATGGCATGAAACGCCTTGTAAAAACAGAGGTCTGCAACTAGGCACCAGGCCTTTCACACCACGCTGCTGTCCACTCCTATTGTATTCTTTTGCCTGCAAGTTTTCAGTGGATGGCCACATTTCCGCAGCTACTTCATAGCTGTGTTTAGAAAGTCTCTTCTCCCCATGGGTGCAGGAGGTCCTATACCTCCTGCCTACTTCAGGCAGAAGTGCCTCTAACGTGTAGCTGGCACCATCAATTGGGTAACTGCACACCACAAGAGTGTGCCCACCAAGTCTGGGCAATCAGGAAAGACATTTAAAAAAACCACAGAGGTTTTAAAGGAGAGCAAGGGGTATTCCACTTTCTGTGACCCCTAGGCAGCGGCGTTCACAACTGTGACTAAAGCGGTCACTGCTGGGCATTGTGCGACAGCTGCCGGAGGTATGTCAGGTGTGACACAGGTCATGCAGCAGCCACACAGTTACATCAACAACCATGGATCAAGGCTTTCTGAAGAGGCGGTGTTACTGCATTGCGGTAACGGGGTGATTAGGTTGGTGGAAAACAAGGTTGAGTGTAGACACATGCCTACAGAGGTCGACGCAGGTGACTTGCGTCAACCTTGCTTTGAGGTGTAGAGCAGGCCTAGCTGTGATATCCAGTGGGTGGAAGTTGAAGAAGTTTGACACATGTAACCGTGAAATAGAACACAAAGTTCAAGCGATGAAGGTGATTAAATAGCAGAGGAGCTCACTTGGGAGGCAGTGGGTGCCATCAATTGGTATCCTTAAAAGGGGATTAAATCATCTCTTTCAAAAATGCCATACTTTTATCCAGCTTCTGGGGAGAAAATATCTACACCCTGTGTGTATAGCTCAGACTAGTCAATCAGATTACTCCTTTCTAGCCTGAGAGTGTATGAATCTTGTCAGAAATTGCAAGCTCTTCAAGGGCTGCCATCGCCTTTGCACAGAATTTAGCACTGCAGGGCTGGGCCATCCAGCCATTATCACTAACAACTTCGCTTCCTGTCTCCACCTTGTTCAGATCAGTCCTCCTGAGCATAAATACTCCAACTGGAGGGGTGACTCCATACCCTGGTGTCCCTCTCTACCTTCTAGCAGATGTGGGTTAGCAAACAAGAATACAGTGAGAGAGGGCCATCCACTGTCCACAAGAAATGCTTCTAAACTGCATTTCCCCGTCATAGCCCTCAATTCCATCTTGCTGGGCTCTCAAGTGTCCTGGCCTCTCCATGACATTGTGCAGCTGGAGCTTGCCATGCAGAGGAAATCAGGATCTAAGCAAACTCACTCCCATGGAGGGCGGGTGGAGATCAAAATACATAAGTGCTTAAATACCTTCAGGTTTCCACTGCACTTTTCCTAGCGCAAGGTGTGCCTGGTGCACGTCCATTTCCAACAGCAGTGAATCCTGCAGCATGTCCCTTCACATCAGCTTATTGAGGGTCTTAATGGAGCTTTTAAAAATTCATTAGATACCCCCTCGCCGCCAATGGTTTACAGAAGGGCACTTTTCCCTCCCCACATCGCATATCCTCCCAGCTGCATTTGCACGTCCGTCTAGTGCTGGGTTCGGTTCTATTCCGGGCAAGACTTGCTTCCCTGGGTTCCTGGAGAGATTAGAGGCGGCACCTGGATTTACCTGAAGGGCAAGATTGGATGGCTGCTAGAAGACAGAAAACCCTTTTGAGGCTGCGATTCAGGGTGCCTGGCTTCCATTCCATAGCCTGCTGTGTCCTGTTCCCTTGTCACACCTGCTTCCCCTCCCATCTTTTGTCTGTTTACATGGTGAGCTCTTCTGGGCAAAGAACTGACTTGTTCACAGTCATTTGTACTACAACAGGGCCTGCACTGTGTGTCTATGCACTCATACGACAGGGCATATCATGCAAGTAGTGACCGGTGAACAGGGCAAGTGTGACATCTGAGCTGGTTGTGGGAGGTCAGTCAATATCCTGACTGTACCCAGAGTCTATAAGGGATTAAAAAAAGAATACTCTGGAGAAATATAAAAACAACAAAGGAAATTCCTTTTTTTTCTTTTTTCTTTTTTTTTTTTTAAGAGTGAAGTGTAGTAGCCAGCAAACAAGCAGCTTTGCTTATGGCTCATGCAATTTAGCTTCCATTCATCTGCCTGGGAAAGCAAGGACTATTAAACTAACCCTCAGCCCAGTAGAAACAAGACAGACTCTGCTACTGTTGACTCCTGCAAAGAGCATTGGTAAGCACTCATAGATTCAAAGTCCAAACAGGACCATCATGAACATCTAGTCTGATCTTCTGCATAGCAGAGAATCTCACACAGCAACTCTTGTATTGAGCCCAATAACTTGGGAATGAAATCCAATGTTGTTTAGCCCTCTTGGGTCACAGTCCCCAACGCCAGTTACAGAGATGTTCACTCTGTAGGTTTAATGGCACTTTGAACCCATAAGCGCAAAGGCTAATGTATGTATAATTAGAAGTAAGGTGACGTCATAACAATAAAGGTGATTAACCATTTGGAACAAACTCCCAAGGGAAAGTGGTGGATTCTTCCCTTGCCATCTTCAGATCAAGGCTGAATGTCTTGTTGGGAGAGAGGCTTTAACCGTTGGGGAGTCATAGGACTTATTACAGTGGCAACTGGGTGAAATGCTCTGGCCTGCACCAGACAGAATCTCAGAGCAAATTATCAAAAGGCCCTTTTGGCCTTAAAAGAAAAATTCTGTAAGATGGTATCTTTCTACCCATAATTGTAGGAACAAGGCTGAGAGAAAAGTAAACAATTGCCTTTGTAAAGGAAGACAAACAGCTTTACAATCGCCCCTCCAGTCTATAGCCGATTTGATTTAATACTAATTCCCATTGCCCTCTTTGGATCCCAGTAAGCAAAGGGACTGAGTCTCCTTTGAATATACTTTGTGCATCCCACACCACTTTCTGTCTAGTCCATTTTATTCTCTCCCACAATACAGTCAGTCACTTTCACCTTTTTGTGGCTGTTCTTTCATACAAAAACTGGGGAGAGAGGAACATGTTTTAGGAATATATGACAAATACACCATGAAACTTGAAACTACTCCGAGCCCTGGAATAAAAACGCCCAGTTACTAACCTTTTGTAACTTGTTCTTCGGGAGGTGTTGCTCCTGTCCATCCCACACCGGGTGTGGGCATACCCACGTGCACAGCTGCCGGGGATATTTTTGTCTTAGTAGCAACTGTTGGGCTGGCCCTGGTGCCCTCTAGAACACCACACTTGCGCAATGATATACGAGAAGGTGCTGCCAGCCCTACGCCCCCTTAGTTCCTTCTTGCTGTGAACTCAAAGGCAGGAACAGAGGGTGCGTCACTGAATGGACATGAGCAACACATCTTGAAGAACAGTTATAAAACCTTCGTAACCATTTTTGATTCTTCGAGTGCTTGCTCACGTCGATTCCATGAGAGGTGACTCACAAGCAGCGTCCCTGGAGGTGGCCTCGGAGTTCATGGATGTGCTGCTTGAAACACTGCTCTGCCAAAGTTAGCATCACTCCAGGCATGCTCAGTGATGGTGTAAGGAATCGCAAAGGTATGGACAGACAAATAAGTAGCAGCTCTGCACGTCTTGGATTGGCACCTGCACCAGGAAGGCTGCCGACAAGGTTTGTGGCCTGGTAGAGTGGGCTGTTAGAACTTCTGATGGAGGCACCTTTGCTTGTTTATAGCAGAACTTAATGAACGAGGTTATCCACGAGATCCTCTGGGAGGCAAGTGGCAGGACTTTCATCCTATCTGCTGCTATGACGAAGAGCTGCATCAACCTGCAGAAAGGTTTAGTTCTGTTGATGTACAAGGCTGAGGCTCATATAACATCCAGGTTGTGCAATCTACGTTCCTTGCTGGAACTGTGCAGTTATGGGAAGAATACCAGTAGGAATATGTCCTGGCTATTGCAACACCACCTTTGGTAAGAAGGCTGGATGGGGACACAGCTGAACCTTGTCCTGCTAGAACACCATGTAAAGTGGTTCTGAGATGAGAGGCCTGATCTCAGAAACCCTTAGTTCACAGTGTGACATCTGGCATGCGGGCCGAGCCCGAGCGGCACCACTCAGCCTCCCCTGCCGGCCCCGCCCACCAGCACGACCTGGCCCTCGTTTGCCACACTTCCCCACTGGGGAGCACGGCCAGCAGCTGCAGGGCAGGGCACCCGAGGCCTGACCCCACCCCCTTTTGGCCCTGCCCCTGGCACCGGCTGAGCGTGTGGTGGGTGAAGCTGGCACAGGGCCGGCAAAGGTAGCCGACCCCTGCCTTAGCGTTTAGATAACTGCAACCAGAAAGGAGACCATCCAGGAGAGGAGCAGGAAGCTAACAGCACAAAAGTGGGGAGGAGGGGACCCATAAGCCTTGACAGAACTAAGCTCAGGTTCCAAGAAGGCACAGGATCTCTTGTTATACCAAAAAGAGTGCCCAAGATCTTTTAAAGGGGAAAAGGCAACACGCCGTGTTTATTATAGAAGAGAACAAAATTCTAAACTAACTTATAAAACTAATAAACCAATTAAGGCCAATGATACAAGGATTGACACACATTATACAAACAGCAAAATCACCCACATATCCCTACACTCTGACCTGAGGGTAAAGCCTCTCCAGGCTTTTGGGGAACCTGATCATCATGGAATGACTGGAGGATGGAAAGCCAAAATAGCTGCCAGGTGGACTTTTGGTGACAAGAAGGCAAAGCTTTGCTACTCGAAATGTAATAGGTAGTCCAATCTGTCCTGTACTGAGACCTAGTGGGTGGACAGCTTCTGATCTGACACCCAACAGGAAAACCATCTCCATTTGGCCAGGTATGTTGCTCTGGTGGAAGATTTTTTGTGGCCCACCAGCACCTGCTGAACCTGCATTCGGCAAGCCCGTTCTTCTGTGCTCAGCCAGACAGTAGCCACTCCATCAAGTGGAATAGGGATGTCAGGTCTGAGTGCAATAACTGGACATAACTCCTCTCCTCCTGGGAGAGGAGATCCGGTCAGAGTGGACACTTCAAGGGGCATGCTGATGAAAGCTTCAGCAATGTGCCAAAGCATTGCTGTCATGGCATGTGGGGGCTATCAGGATCATGTTTGCCTTGTCCCACTTGATCCTCAAGAGAACCTTGTGAATCAATGGTATTGGTGGGAAGGTGTATAGCAGTACTCTTCCCATGGGAGCAGGAAGTCAGCAGACAGAAAGCCCTTGGCAAGCTCAAGGAGCGAGGAGAACTGATGGCACTTCCTGTTCTGCATGAACATAAGCAAGTTCACTTGTGGAGCTTCCCATCTTTGGAAGATCATGGCAGCAACCTCTGAGTGGAGAGACCACTCATGGCGAGATGAGAAGGACTTGCTGAGGAGAGCCACCAGTGCATTCTTGGCACCAGGGAGATTGGAGGCCACAATATGAATGTTGTTCTGCACGCAAAAGTCCCACAAGCAGAGGGTTTTTTGGCACAAGGCTGATGAACAGGCTCCATCTTGCTTGTTGATGTAAAACTTCACAGTGGTGTTATCTGTTGGGCTCTGGACCACTCTCCCCAACAAGTAAGGGAAGAATGCCTGGCAATCCTCACACGTGCTGGTCTCAGAGATCACTGAGGTGGGCTCCTCACTCTAGATCCTAAGCATCAGAAACAAACATCACTGAGGATGATAGCCCCTCAAAAGGCACCCCCTCCAACCAAAATGAGAGTTTATCCACCATGGTAGAGATGACAGAACGTGCAGAGGAACAATGATCACAATGTCCAAATTGTGCCTTACAGATTCATAGATTTTATGGTCAGAAAGACCAATATGATCATCTAGTCTGACCTCCTGCATAATGCAAGCCACAGAATCTCCTGTCCACTCCTGCAATAGACACCTAACCTATGACTGAGTCACTGAAGTCCCCAATCCCTGTTTTAAAGACTGAAAGGTTCAGAGAAACCACCAGCAAGTTCCCCATGCTACAAGGGAAGGCAAAAAAACCTCAGGGCCATTGATAAATCTGCCCTGAGGGAAAATCCCCTTCTGACCTCAAATATGGCAATCAGCTAATCCCTGAGCATGTGGGCAAGACTCACCAGCCAAACATCCAAAAAAGAATTATTTGCCTTGGGCAGAGACCAACACTAGCCATGACTACAGAGGATTGAGGTGCAGACGCATCTGCTGGACTATATAAGTACAAGCTGCCATGTGCCCTAGAAATTTAAGGCACGATTGGGCAGTTGTGAGGGATGGGCTACAATGAAGTCTGTTGTGGCTCAGAGCCAGGTCTCCGAAAGAAAGGCTTTAACCTGGGTGGAGTCAAGAACCACTCCTATAAATTTTATCTGTTGGACAGTGGACAGAATTTCTGCTCATTTATGAGCATGGCTCATACCAGACGGAGACTGCGCCAGACCTGGGTTTGTGACTTGCCTTCCATGAGCCAGTCATCGACGTAAGGATGGATCTGTACCACTTGACGCCTCAGGTCAACTCCCCAGTGGACTTGTTTACGTTCAGGCAGAACAGGAAGTGTCATCAGTTCTGATCACTCCATAAGCTCACCAAGGGCTCTTTACCCACTGACTTCCTGCTCCCATGGGAAGGGGCACTGCTTCCGCCATGCACTTTGTGAAGATCCTTGGGGTGGATGAAAGGCCCAACAAAAGTGCCGTAAATTGATAATGGTGTTGGGCCGCAGTGAATCAGAGCAATCTCCTGAGTACACAGAAAATTGAAACATGGAAATAAGCATCTTTTAAGTCGAGAGCAGCTCATCAGTCGCTTGGATCCAGAGAGGGGACAAGGGAGGCCAGGGAGACGATGCGAAACTTCAACTTCTTGAGGTATTTGTTAAGGTGACGCAGGTCCAGGATTTGTCTGAGACTTTCTCTGGCCTTCAGAATGGGCATGCACACAGCTACCATGGAATTGACAGGAGCATGCACTTGAAGAAAGTGTCCTTCTAAAGAAAAAAGATTATGCGATTTGGGCCAACATCACTTATTAAAAATGCAGTAGAAACAGAATCTGGAAGACGGAGTCCTGGCTCCCAGCCCCACTTTGCTCCAACCAGTAGCCCCCATTCCACACCTACAGACAGGAACAGAACCCAGGTATCCTGACCCCCACCCACCTCCTTTAACCGCTAGACCCCATTTTTCTCCAGGGGAACAGAAAAGTTACTCACCTTGGTGCAGTAACTGGACTTCTTCGAGATGAGTGTCCCCGTGGGTGCTCCACCGAAGATGTTGGCGCGTGCCACGTCGCAGCCCAGAGATCTGTTCTAGTTGTGACCATTGGAGCCACGTGCTCAAAACAGCTGTCTCGCGGTGTCCCTAGTACCTCTTTAGGATGCGCGTGGCTCCAACTGCCTCATTCCCTTCTCTACCCGGTAACGTGTCCAGAACTCCGAAGTAGAAAGGGAAGGAGGGCGGGTGGTGGAGCACTCACGGGGACTCTCATCTCGAAGTCCAGTTACTGCACCAAGGTGAGTAACCTTCCTTTCTCCTTCAAGAGCTGTCCCCCGTGGGTGCTCCACCGAAGGTGTGTAGCAAACAATGTCCTTAGTTGGACGGAGGGACTTCGAAGAAGACATTTTTATGTATAGTTGATAGGACTGATTGACCTATCGCTGCCTCTGATCTTGACATTTGGTCTAGAGCGTAGTGTTTAATGAAGGTGTGGGAAGAGGCCCACATCGCCACTTTGCATATTTCTGAAATTGAAACATTGTTCAGGAAGGCAGTGGTAGTTGCAACTGATCTGGTAGAGTGAGTTCGTATATATTTTGGAGGCATAACACCTGCTGCTTTATAACTCTCCTGTATGCATCCTGATATCAGTTTGGATAGTCTCTGTGAGGAGAGGACTCTACCTTTGCATCTGTCAGCTATTGCCACAAATAGTCTATTGGATATTCTAAATGCTTTTGTTCTTTCTAGGTAGAATGCAATTGCGCGTCGGACATCCAGTGTATGGAGCTGAGCTTTGTGGGAGTTGGCATGCGATTTCGGGAAGAATATCAGGAAGTTTGTTTAATTGAGATGAAAAAGAGTGGAAATTTTCGGAACAAAGTTCGGGTGAAGTCTAAGTGTCACTTTATCTTTATGGAATATCGTATATGGGGGGTTCTGCCATTAGAGCCCCTATTTCACTTACCTAGCTGACATAATAGCTATTAAGAAGGCTACCTTCATCGATAAGTGTTTAAGTGAACAGGAAACCAATGGTTCAAAGAGTGGTTTGGTAAGAGTACGTAAAGCCATCTGGAGGTCCCAAGTAGCTGTGGGTGAACGTATCTCAAGGTATACGTTTTGTATGCCGGCCATAGATCACTTCACCGTGGAATGTGAGAAAATAGTCGTGTCTTCCATACTAGAGTGGAACGCGGATATAGATGCTAAATGCACCTTCATTGAGCTAATAGATAACCCTGTTTCCTTTAGATGGACACGGTATTGAAGAATGTTTGGGATAGATGCGGATACGGAAGTGATTCCATGGATCTTGCACCAATTTGAGAAACTTGACCATTTCTGAAGGTGAGTACGTCTTGTGGATGGTTTTCTGCTGTTTAGAAGGAGATGTTTAACTGGGTTCTGAGCAATCTAATTATTCTTGTCGGAACCAAGTAGGAGCCCGGCCGTTAAGTGCAGTTTCTGAAGATCAGGATGGAACGTTTTGTTTTTGTCTTGTGACAGTAGGTCGTGCCGAGAGGAAGGCGTATTGGAGGTTGGATGGAGATCTGGTTCAGAAGGGTGAACCAAGGACGTCTCGGCCATGCCGGGGCTATCATGATCACTCTCACTGCTTCGTGTCGTATCTTGAGCAGTGTTTTGTGGATAAGTGGAATAGGTGGGAATGCACACAGGAGGTTGCCCCTCCATGATTGAAGAAAGGTATCCCCTAGGGATTCTTTCCCAATACTTGAAAGCAAGTGCAAGTGCAAGGGCATTTGCAATTTTGAGAGGTAGCAAAGAGGCTTATAGTCAGGTATCCCCATTGATGAAATATCCTGTTCAGAAGGGTTGGATGTAACTCCCATTTGTGATCTTTTGGGGAAACCCTGCTGACAGTGTCAGCAACGATATTGTGTATGCCTGGAAGGTAAGTTGCAGAAATCATGACATTGTAACTTATGCATCATTTCCATAGGTTCATGGCCTCTGCACACAGGGAGGCTGATCTTCCGCCCCCTTGCCTGTTTATGTAGAATGTACGTGAGATGTTGTCCGTCATGAGCTTTATATGCTTGTTTATAATATGACGTTGGAAGTGCAGACATGCATTCCGTACTGTGCATAATTCCAAGATATTTATGTGGAGATAGGATTCTGTTAGGGACCATTTTCTCTGAGCTGTAAGGTCTTCGAGATGTGCACCCTATCCTGTTAGGGATGCGTCTGTTGACATTAAAATGATAGGTGAAGTTTGTTGGAAAGGAATGCCTGCTAGAAGGTTTTGTGGAACCGTCCACCAAAGTAGCGATTGTTTTATAGTCATCGGTAATACCACTGTCTTGTGAATTGAGTGTCTGTGGGGTTTGTATACCCGTGTAAACCAGAGTTGCAAACGCCTCATGTGTAGTCGTGCATTCTGTACTACAAAGCTGGTTGCGGCCATATGGCCCAGAATTTGCAGACATGTTAGGGCATTTACAGAGTGGGATATGCATGCCGTGTCCTATGAGGTTGATGAGTGTCTCGAATCTGGGTTAAGGTAGAAAAGCTCTTGCTCATTGCGAATCTAGATGGGCTCCTATGAATTCTGACTTGCGTTGGTATCAGAGTCGATTTGTGCAAATTTATGAATAGACTGAGTTCCTGGAACAGGGTCACTGTAAAGTGTAGATCTTTTGAGGCTCAGATGAATGTGCATGATTTTATCAGGCAATCGTCTAAATATGGGAATACTGCAATGTTGTATTTTTGCAGGTGAGCTGTTACTACTGCAAGAACCTTTGAAAATACTCTTGGAGCAGTTGATTAAGTCTGAATGGTAAGACTACATATTGGTAGTGATCGTTTCCCACTTTGAATCTTAAAAACCTTTTGTGGGCTGGATGTATCGATATATGAAAATAGGCATCTTGCAGGTTGAGGGCCGTAAACCAGTCGTTGAGTTCCAGAGCAGGAATGATTGTCGATAGTGTTACCATTCTGAATCTCTGAGGTCTTATGAATTTATTTAGCCTTCTGAATTTGAGAATAGGTCTCCATCCCCCTGACTTCTTTTCTATCAGGAAATATGGAGAGTAAAAGGCTTTCCCTCTGTGTTGTTGTGGGACTTTTTCTATTGCGCCTAAATATAGGAGACATTGAACCTCTTGATGCAAGAGGTGTTCGTGAGATGTGTCCCTGAAGAGGGACAGGGCAAGGAAGGTGGGTTTTGGTTTTGATGTAAATGTGATGGTGTACTCAGTGTTGATAATTTCTAGTACCCATGTGTCTATAGTAATGTTTGACCATTGAGGGTAGAAGGTTTGGAGGCGTTGTTGATAAATCAATGTTTGCTTTATAAACACTTCGTGGTCTTGCGGACCTTCAACCAATGTTTCAAAATTGAGGTTTAGAAGAAGGGTTTTGGGATGTGGTGGGTTGATTATTGTTTTGTCTATGTCACTGAGTGTGCTGTCTTCCTCAAGATAGATCTTGTCTTCAGTAATTCAGTCTATATGGGTATTGGTATTGATATCTTGGGTTATAAGGTTGGTATCTGGGTGTACATCTTCTTGTGTTTGTAGCACAGATGCCAAAGGTTCGAAGTGTAGCCCTGGCATCCTTGGATGTATGCATGATATCATCTGTTTTCTCAAAGAACAATTTCTTTTTAATCAAAAGGCAGATCTTCAATCGTGTTCTGGAGTGGTTGTGGCAGGTCGGCAGAGTGGAGCCAAGAGGATCTTCTCATTACAACTCCAGTGGCAATAGTTGGTGCTAAGGTGTCTGTCACATCTAAAGCTGTCTGAAGCGCCCTGCGAGAGATTAGTTGGCCCTCGTGAATAACAGCATGGAATTGTTGTTTTCTTGTTTCTGGGATGTTTTCAATAAAGTCAGCAAGTTTCAAATAATTAGTGTGGTTGTAATTTGCCAATAAAGCTGAATAGTTCGCAACGCGCAGTTGTAAGGTCGCCAAAGTGTGCACTTTTTCCCCCCAACAGATCCATTTTTTTGTCTTCCTTGTCATGGGGTGTAGTTTTATTATATTGCTGTTGGTTTCTATGATTAGCTGCCTCCACCACCAGTGAGTTTGGAGCCGTCTGGGAAATTTAATACTCGGAATTCTTTACAGGTAATGTAATACTTCTTATCTGTTCTCCTATTCATTGGCGGAATCACTGCGGGTGTCTGCCAAATTTGTTCAGCTGGCTCTAATAAAGCAGTGTCCATGGGTAATGCAATCCTTGTTGATGACTTGGTTTGCATGATATTTAGCAACTTATACTGAGAATCGTTTATTTCTTGCATGGGAATCTCCATTGATTCTGCAACCCTCCTGAAAAGTTCTTGGAATTGTTTGAATTCATCTGATGATGATGATGTGGATGGAGTCATGATATCGTCTGGGAGTGATGTGGGATCATGAGGAGGAGAGGGTGAATAAGATATCTCTGTTTCCTCATCTTCTTGTGATTGAGATCCCAGTGATATAGGAGGCTGTTTGGCAGATCTTTTAAATGTTTTAGCTATTGATTGCCTACCCTGTGAGGTGTATGGAGACCATGGTTCCCATCTATACCATTGAGGAAGACAGGATGTGGGAAGATGATACCACTGTGGGGCATACCAGGGGTAAGGTGCCGGAACACTAACCAGTGCCGAAGCACTATTGGGTGCCGAGACTTGAAGTAAGATCTGATAGCTGTTCATTGTAGCCGTTTGAATTGGCTGTTTTGTTCCATGAGTGGGACCCGATACAGTCGAGAGCGATCTTTTATCATGCCTGCCATTCCGCATACTGGAGGAACCAGGAACCTCTTTGGTATGGGTATTAACTATAGACAGACATCAGTCTCTTCCTTTTTGATGCAGCGTGCAGCGGAGTTAATTGTCTTTTCACTGCCTGCGGCTTTCGGGAGACTGATTGTCCCTGGCCAGGGTCAGATGCTGGATGCAGAGATTTTTCCATGAGCAGCAGTTTGAGCCTTAAATCTTTATCTTTCTTGGCTCTAGTGCTTAAATTTCAGCAGTGGGGACACTTTTCTGAAATGTGTCCCTCACCTAGGCATCTTATACATCCTGCATGACTGTCGGAAGCTGGCATGGCATCCCAACATTTTTCACATCTCTTAAAGCCGAGAGAACCGGCATCTCTGAAGGGTGAAAGCAGTTTGGGGTTTGTTTTTTTCCCCCAGGAAAAAGATGAGGGAGACAGTTACTGAGGAAATCAGAGAAAAGGGAAGGTATTAAGCCTGAGAAATGCATCTCAAGCTGAGGAGAGGTATTACTCCGTGTGTGACAACGGGCAGTAGAGAAGGGAATGAGGTGGTTGGAGCCGCGCGCATTCTAAAGAGGCGCTAAGGGATGCCATGAGACAGTTGTCTCTAGCGCACGGCTCCAAAAGCCACTACTGGAAAAGATCTCTGGGCTGTGACGTGGCACACACCAACACCTTCGGTGGAGCACCCACGGGCACAGCTCTTAAAGGAGAAGCATGAGTCCTGTCCACATCATTTAACTATTCAAGCCCACACCAATTCCTAAAGGCAGTAATGTAACCTAGATCCCAGGGTCCCTGCTCTAACCCACTGGACTCCACTACTTTCCAGAGAGCTACAGAACTGAGGAGTGACTCCTAACTTCTACCCACCACACTTCCCCCAATCCACTCAAGAATCAGGTCCTAATTCGCTACATCTACAAGCTTTGCTGCCTTGCCCCTGCTGCAGAAAAAACACCAGACTTTGACCAAACTGTTTTTATTTGTAACATACAAATAAAACCAATGCAAAAAGATTAGCTTTTTCCCTTTGATTCCAGTGAGAATAGTTACTAGTTAAAAAACCCAACAACATCAGAAGTGAGGTTTTATTTTATATTTTCCTTTAGAAACGGAAAGTAGGGGAGACAAAAAACCAAATAACCTTACACACACGCTCGCGCACACATAGAAATCCCAACACATGATCAACTTAAAAAGTGAAAAAGAGACAAGGCTTGAAAAAAATATACTTAACATGCCCCCTCCCCCCAAAAAATGATACAGTACAAACAGGTCAGCTATGTTTGCCAAACTAGACTTGGTATTTACTGGGGAAAGAGATCCTGCCTCAAAATGTATCAAGACAAACAAAAGCATAGTTCAACTTCCTAAGTCAAATAATCTATTCATTAAAGGAGAAAAGGGGGAGATAGGAATTATCTGAGGAGCCCTTTTTGTTTATCCACAGCTATAATAATTGGGGCAGGACAGAAGAGGAGATAAGACAGTGTCCTGAACGTAAAAAGGGGAGGATGAGGGAACTTCCCTTTAAAAAGTCCTGGGTTTGTTTTAGAACCTTCCATGAAGATTTGTCTGTATGTTTACAATGAAGAGAATGAGCTGGTAAAGAGACGGGCCAAGTACAGTCACACACACCAATTTGCTTTGGGATCTAATTCGTGATTCCATTTACGACAGGCAGAACCCAGAGAGGAATGTAAGGAGAGTGCTCACAAGGTAAATTACTATTTTCCTTTTTTTAAGCAGGCCTAACTGCAGATAGCTATAAAATTCACCCACTATCACACAGGCCACAGAGCAGTTACTGGCTGACTGACATAAAAGGAGACCAAGACCAGGAACAAAAAACTGCAAAGTAGTCATTAAAACACCCAGAATCCCTGTGTTGTTTGGAATTCATCACCTGGCAGAGAACTCCCCAGATACAGCAAAGTTTCCCTAATCAGCAAAGCGCTTCAACACACGCTTAGCATTAAGCACGTGCTTCAAACCTGTTGACTTGAGTCCTTGTTAAACAAGTCCTTTGGCTGAGTTGGGTTAGTGAGGCAGAAGGGTGAGTTTCAGAATCCCGTCTAAGGAGGAAAAGCCACTACCCTGGGGATCACAGGGACAGACTGAAAGAAGATTTCATACATGCAGAAAGGGGGAAATTAAACAACAATCACCCATTAGAAACACGCTGCTTTTCTCCAAACAATGTGCGGCTTTCAAACGCAGCCCTCAAAGCTAAGAAGTCGAAATAGAGTGTTCAGAAGATCAAGAATCGGGCCTTCACAGCGCTAGCTTCTTCAAAACAAATCTGTTTGGGACCCAGATGCCAAAACCGCAGGCCAAGAGTTGTCAGGTCTCCAGCCTGACCTGCTTAAATTTCCCTCCACAAAGTCTGTACAATTCTTAATTCACTTTCACTCCCTCAGAATGCTTCTGTGTTCTTTAAGCAGTCTGATGTAAGCAGAATGATGCGCACGTCCACTGAAAGACAAATAATGGCGCCCAGAGGTTAAAATCACCCCATGATTTAGTTAATAAACCAAGCAGGGAAATAAAGTCATTTTGGGAAATGAGTGGATTACTGTCATTTTCTCAGATAAGCAGCCGATGCTCCGTGCCATCCAAATGCGGCCATCTATGTAGCAACAACCTGGAGGCAAAATAATCCTATGCCCTTTTCACATGTGATGCCAAGGCTACTGTGAAGAGCGGGAGGAAGAGGGTTAATGATGGCTTCTGATGCAGCTTGTAAGAAGGAAGAGGGAGGGTGGGATTCTCACCTGGCTAACGGAGGATGCCATTTTGGCTAGGAGTTTAGTCTGCCTGGGGTATAGGCAGGGAGTGAGAGCACAAACAGAAGCTGACTTGCAGCCTTTAAGGGATCATGATGATTTTGCCATGGAAACAGATGTTTCCCGGCTGCAAGCAGCCCTGCCTCTGTTCTCAGAGACACAAAGCAAAAGGGCAGCTTTTAAGAAGAGGGTGGCAAAAGGAGCAGCAATCACAGCTGGCTTCTTAGAAGAGGATGTAAACCCATCCCCGGTTCAAAGAGCTGGAGGAGGCAGCAGCACTTTTGGCCTGAGGCTTTCATGTACAAGGGAGGCACTGAGAGGAGATGCAGCACCATCTGTCATGTGTCCGTGCGCCAGGAGAAATCAGATGGAAGAAGTGAGCACGCTTGGAGGCAGAGGCAACATTAGACACTACAACCATAAGCATTAACCAGATTGAGCTGGTCAAGAGAGGTTGTTCCAATCCAAAATGAAAGTGCTGAGAGTGAATGCAGGGCCACGTGCATCTGACCTCGAGTGAAGTGAGAGCCAACACGGCCATTAAGAAAGCACATCCAATCAGTTTAATGACCAGCGGTGTACTAAGCACTGCCAGCAGATGACACTACATTACTGACCCAGAAGTCCCAAAATCCTTAGGAATGGGTGGAAAGTTGCAAGAGTCACTGTGGATCCCCCTGCACTGCAGGCTGCAAGTTAATGGCTCTGCATTTGTGTTTGAATCCTCAGTTCCCCATGAACCAATAGGAATCTTCTCTACAGATCAGCAGCCAGCCCCCTTTGGCTAGCCCTTAGCCGCAGCCAAGGGAGGAAAGAGTGGGCTGGCTGGTAAAGATTCTGGGTGACATCTTCTACAGTGACTAGTTTATTTTTCATCCTGCCCATCTAGAGACATCTCAGAGGCCAGATTCTCCGTGCTTTCTGAAAACCAGGCCTCTCTTAAGGTGTCAAGTTAGGAATAAAGGTATGGGTACAGATAAAATCTCTAGTCCCTTAAAACATCTTGGCCTCCATGCTCACCAAATCTGAAAAGTGAATCTCAGAACTTAAACAGCAACATAATTTGACCCATTCTGCCCCAATCTCCTTCAAAATGAGCATCTTTGTCCTCAAGAGACCTGAAATCACAGAGTGCTGTGGGCCAAAGCTGAAAGCAAAGTGCAAGCTGACAGGGGTGGAAGGAGGGAAACGGTTAGGAAGGGAGAAGCAGGTCTCAAGTAAAAATCTATCCCTGTAAAAAACCGCCAGGCCATTCCCTGTCCTTAAATAGCATGCATTTGTAGAAGAGCGATGGCTGGAATTTCACAGGTGCCCATCAAAATTAGGGGTCCAATTCCCATTGTAAACAGGATGTTTGACTGCCTGAAAAAAATCAAGCCTGTACTACCTTTCCACCCAGCAAGCCCAGTGAACGGTCTCTCTCAGGGCTGGAAAGCAGTTAGCTCAACTAAACACATTTCACAACTCTGTCAGGTATTTCTCCCATCCCAAGAGGCTAAACTGCAGCAGAGTTCAGCCTGTGTCTGTCTACAGCCTGTACAGCAAAGTGCTCCTGCATCCAGATCCAGGGCTTGAAGTGAAGTGCAAGGGCTGCCACCGGGCATGGGAAGCTGGAAAAAGAGGAGCTAAAAATGACAGATGTAGGGGAGGCTCCATACTGCATGGGGCTGGAACAGAAGAGTCCATGCTGGACAACCTGGGAGAGGGGGTAGGCAGCACTTAGTTAGCAACAAATGCAGCAGACCTAGCTGAGGAAGGTCACTGCAGCTGGCTGTGCATGGTGCAATGTGGAAAGAGGTCCCACCTCCCCACAGGTGCAACACTGAGTGCAAGATGGACTGAAGTGCTACCCTTCCCCCCGCACATTCAATGCAAGTAGAGAACTTTACCCCCCATAGGTGCATCACCTGATATGATACAGAGGTTCTACCCCCCCCAGGGTTGGAATACAGGTGGCAGTCTGCCCCCCTCCATGGGTGCAATACAAATAGCGGTTCCACTATCAACAGGGTCACCTGGTAAGATGGAGACAGCAGCTGCTCTGGGACACAAAGGAGAGTAAAAGAGTGGCAGAGAGGGCTTGAATGCCAACACACCTCACTGAGGTAAGAGAGGGAGCACAGCCTGGGCGCCATGCTCTGAGGAAGGGAAATGGCACCTACTGCAAGGAACTTGTCACGGTGGCTACTGACTGACTTTGGATTTGGTATAAAATAAGAGGCTGGAACTCAAAGCAGCAAGTCACTGGCCTGTCCTGGGGGGATAGGAGGTGAAAGACTGCCCTCCCCCATTGGACCTTCTGGGAGCAGTTTAAGAATAAAAAGGAGTCACAGACCCCATGACAGTTTCCTATCCTCAGGAAGAAGGCTCAAAAAAAAACCACAAGCCCCAGGATGTTCCTTCCACTGGCTTTCTACAACCTCCCTTTCATGAGGCCACCAGACCACAGCTAGCCCTACATTATGGATTCTTTATACTAACCTGGTTCTCAACATGCTTCCAGAAGAGCACTAACCAATGTCATTTGCTCCAGGCAGCATTGATGCAGTGTCTGGCCCTTTCCACCCTACCTTCCTTGGGCTGTACTGGGCCAGAAAGACTTTGTGCTTCCCTAGACCTAGGATCTCAAAGTGTTTACAGACATTAGCTAGGTCAGTACGATCCTGGTATTATAGATGAGGAAGCTGAGGCACAGAGTGGGGAAGTGACTTGAGCAGGGTATCTGCAGTACAACCTGGAAACTCTCAACTTAGTCCCATGCTCTTAAAGTGAGATGTAGGGTGGCAACTGCAGTGAGACAAGAGCCATAGCATGGGATCTGACTATTATCCATCGCAGTCAATACAATGAAGTCGGCCCATTACAGCTACTAGCTCTCGTGGCCTTACTGAGCTCCCAGGTCTCCTCTGCTTCAGTAGAGAGAACACTACAGCTAGGACACGAAAAAGCAACAGGAATGTGGCATGCCAGCCTCAGACTGAGAACCACTGCACTTCTACACTCAATCCCTGGCTGCAACATGTAACTGCCCAGCCCTTGCATTTCAGCTGAGCCAGAAATGCTCCCAGTGCACAGATCTTACCATCCATTCCTATTTCTTTTTAGTACTTGGTACCGACTGCAGAGAAGCAAAAACACTGAACAGCTTCTCCTCGCCCTGGCAAAGAAAGTTTTGATCAAAATGTTGTTGGGGGTGGATTTTTTTATCCAGCTTTAAAATCCCCAAACTTACAGGTTGTAATTGCAGCCAAGAAGAGCTGGAAATTGCCCATCAAAACTTGAATGTGGCCAGCTGGCACTGCCTCTGAAGCAGCCACCACCATGAAGGCATTACAGGTGACACATGGAATCCTGAACTTGGGACCCATGAGAGCTGGGTGACGCATAGAGATTTTGAAATGTTCTCAGACGTTATTTGGCTCAGAGTCCTGTATTTGCATTATAACTGGTTCTAAAGCTCTGCAGGACACCTGGGGAAAGAACAGTGCTAATCCCCAAATGGTGTATGCAGGGAGTGAGAAGTGGGTAATAAAGCTGTGTCAACCCTCTTGCCCCAAACATCTGACATCACGCAAGTCAGTGGGAGGGCTGTCAAGGGAGACAGAAGCTACTAGCTCACTGTCCTCCTTGCCTGCCCTGTGCTACTGCCGTTTTCTTAATCTATGCTTTGAAGTTGCTTTCACTTAGAGTCCTCTGATTCACACCTTTGGTGCTTCCTATTTGAGGTCACAGCACTAGGTCCAAGAGCTGAAGAGAACTTCAATTTATAGCACCTCCTGCACCGAGGAGAGCAATGTCATCCGTGCTCCGGAATGTGATCTGGTAAGAGACTTAAGAGGCAGGCAGCGGCCTATCTTAAGGAGTATGTGAGGATGGGGATGACAGGGAAGGAAGAGAAAGGGGTGTGTGTGCGAGGAGGACTACACAAAGAGGAGGTTCAGACTCAGTGGCAGCAGCCTCCGCAGTGGCTGCCCGAGTGAGAGTGCTGGCTCTCACCAAATTTAGTTCTTCGGCTGAGGATCTCATAGGAGCAGTCATCCCCGCAGCAGCCAGACATGCTGGGAGAGGTGTCATCAATTTCAAACCTGCAGGGGTACAAAACAATAAACAGAGAAGCTACTTCCTGCATTCAGGAACTTAGGAAACATGTCATGTTAGAGACCGCTTAATGCAGTCATCTTCACTTCACCTAAGGGATCATGCCCTGACATTTGCTAGTGGTGCACAGGTTGGGTATCCAGAGCCCTACACAATTCTCCAATTGCATTCTTCTCTGTATTAGCATCCAGCCACAAAAAGGAATCAAAATAACAGTCTTTTCTCCCTCATCTTTTGATGAGTTGTAAAGGTGAGGCCTTGCACACACAATCCCCTGGGGCTCCCAACTAGCTGAACAGCATGGGAACCATTATTTATTGGGGTAACCAGAAGTTTGGATAATCAAGAGGCAGGAATCATTCAGCAGTGGGGTGGCCTCCCCTGCAGCTGGGAACTCTTCCTCCTCCCAGCCCTGGCCAGGGATCTCCTCTCTGCCTCATTCACTCACTCCCATGACAGCAGAGCAGAACAGGGCTCCTACCACGGGATCCCTGAAGGCATGAGGGACAGGACAAAGTAGAGAACCCCCCAGCCAGGACTCCTCTTTGCCTGCCAGAACCGCAGCCTTCCCTGCTCCTTGCACCTGCAGAGATTGTGTATCATGGGCTCCATGGCAGCCCAAGAAGCCCCCTGCAGTTCTACTGTCACAGCCCTATTCGCTCTCTCCTGTGACAGCAAGGCTGCAGAGGTCTCCCTGTGCTGCTGCACGAGCATTCAGCAGCAGGGTGCCCCCTACTTCCCCCACCCCCCAGCCAGAGGCTCATCCTCCTTCTCCTCCCCACAGTCCTGGCCGAGGGTTTCTGTGCTATTACTCAAACTGAACATTATTCAAATCCCTTCCTTCTCCCCCAGTCTGATATTCCTGGGAAATGAAAGCTGATGGAGAAGTGCAAAGCATTGTTGTTGAATCTGAAATCACAACAAGATCACCATCCAAGAGATGGTTTGAGTGTGGCTCCCTGCCATTTCAGGGGGTAAATGTGTTTCTTCCTCCTTCACTCTTTGCTCTAGCCAAGAATTAGCTATGAGGCCCAAGAACCACTCTGAAGACAATACAGTTTTAGACAGCGTGGTCCAATGGCAGGGCATGTGATGGGGGGGGTCATGTGAGAGATGGGCTCTATTCTATTTGCAAGTTGCTTTCCCTCTCTGAGCATCTGTAATGGTTAAGGATGAGCTCTGCGGATGAGATGGGCTAGACAATCAGGAGCTAAAATAATCCTCTGCACCTGCAGTTACAGCACAATAAAGAGAAAGCTCAGCTGAAAAGAGAACAAATGTTGGCTACAGTTTATGCAGTTCAGTTCCACTGGAGTTACCGCTGAGTCACTCATGGGGGAGGAAATCTTGCAAGAAAGGCTGCTAATAAGCAAGAGAAGCAGAGACACTTGAAAACCCACCTCTCTATGCTGCCTTAGTAGTGAGCAGATGGTCAGGTCCTCGTGCACCCGTTCTTATCACCACCACCCATTCCCATCCATCCTAGTCTACCGTCCCCACGGCCTCTCCCCTTTAGCGCAACGTTGCCATAGCACTGAAAGACAGTTGTGTGAACAACGTGTTACAAATAGAAATGACGGAGCAGTGAGTGTTCTACTATGTTAAATATATAACAGGCCCCTCCCTACCCCACCCCGTGGAGAGCAGGAAAGCAAGAGTTGGTATAAGTTCCTTACTGTAACGCTTCTCTGAAGAATTGATAGGCTCCATGATTGTGTTTAAATACTGTTAGCATAACTTTCTTCATCTGTGTGCTGAAAACCAAGACACAGGAACGGTAATCAGTGTCAAAGGAACTGTACAAAAGGAATTCAAGAGATACTGACACCTAATGATCTTTGGATTGTCAAAAGGGTGAGCTGGCCCTTTAAGGGGGTTGTGGCTCTGCTGCACCCCATGTCAGGCTCACCCCACCTCTTCAGGTGAAGGGAATATGTCACCTAGAGATCACAGGAGGAAAGAATGATTCAGAGAAAGGCCTGCTGGTAGGGAAAAAGAGCCGCCTGAGTCAAGGATGCTTAGCTTGCAAACAGAGTGCCTGGAAGCGCAACTCTACAGAGAGCAGGCTAGGAAGGCTGTAAGACACCTGTTGGAGGAAGCCCTGGCAGAAGGAAACAGAGACTTGCCTTAATTGCCAGGCATAGGGCCTGCAGAACCAGACCTTCAAGGAGTAGGAAGGTTTCTGCAGGAGACCCCGGGGCAGTGGAGAGGTGGTGATTTATATATGGAACTTACATTTGCTGAAATAAAACTCAGACCTGAGGAAAAGTGGCTGCTGAAGGTTTTTTGATGTGCTGGCCAGTGAGTTGCCCCACTAGCTTATATGGAATTATTTTTGTCACGAAAGGATAAGTAAAATAAATTACTTTTTTTTTTTTTAAATGGTAAGATTAGGTATAAAATAACCCTCAGGATTACCGAAGCAAGGAAAGACAAATAAGTGTTTGCTTCTTGCATTGCACTGGGTTTGGGCAACATAAAGAGATTTAGTCACTTTCAATCAGTTTCTTCTACCAGTTCCACTTCCTGGTTCCCAGCACTTGGAACCATTCTACTGGGTCGAGATTGGACATCAAATGCTGCAAAGTAATGTCTCAGGGCCTGACCTTGTACACACCTAAACGCTTTACACACACAGGTTGTCCTGTTGACTTTCACAGGCCAACTCAAAGAAGACATGCTTAAGACATGGTCTATACTTAAGTTTTACTTGTGTAATTATTGTGTTCAATGTTCAAGTATAAGAGAGAGTCAAGACTGCAACATTCACATTTTATTCCATCTTCTACATACACTGTTCTCACTCATCCAATTCCTGGAAGCAGTTGATGTTCCGATACATAATCATACAGGAGTGTTTCCTCTTGGGAAGCTATTTATCAGGTTGGGATATGATTTTCACCTAGTACAAACCCCAATCCAGATATGACAGTACAAAGGTGTCTTAAACCAATATGGTTTATTACCTTGCTCAAGCTGCAATAGTTCTACTGTTAAAAGCACTTCTTTGCTAGCATAGATTCCCCCATACCAGATGGAGTTGTGTAACACTTTACTTTTGTTAGTCTTTAAAATGCCACTGGACTCCTTGTTTGTTTTGCTGAACTAGATTAACATGGCTACCCTGTTGGTATTTATCTAACCTGCTATAGTCAAAACAGTATGACTTGTGTGTGTAGCCAACAAGACATTGGGTGTTTGCAGGATATGCACCTCAGACTACAAATGTCATTAATTCAAATGCACACACTCTGAAAACATACACTCTTTGTTCTTTGCATCTTTTTTCCTAATATTTGATTTCACAAAATTTGTAACCATAAGGGTGATTAATCTTTGGAACACTTTACCAAGGGAAGTGGTGGAGTCTCCATCTCTCAATGAATTCAGTTCTGGCTGCCCTTCTGGAAGATGTTTTAGTCAAACACGAGTTATTGGGCTCAACACAGAGATAACTGTTTGAAACCCTCCAACCTGTGTTATACAGAAAGTCAGACTAGATAATTTAATGGACCCTTCTGGCCTCGAAATCTATGTTTTATTCATAGATTCAAGAAATTGAATTTTGATCCAAGCTAACCAAAACTGACTCTTCGGACACATCCTATTTGAAGCGTAAGCACTGGTCAGAAAAGTGACCATAGTAAAGGTATGGTATTTCTTTGTATTTAGGAACGCTGACTCCAAAGAGACAGAGCACTTGATAAGATAAAAATTTCTTCTACTATTTTATGCTCTCATGTGCCACGGAGAGCTGGCCTAGCTGTGGGAGAGGAATTTAGAAACTACTTTTCCTCATGCATCTTCCACCAAATTATAACTACTGTCCAAGCAGAATGCTTATAATTTGTGAACAGATGGAAATCTCAGAGGATGCAGATCCCAGAGTGAGTTTACAATATGGCACTTGGGGAATCTCTCATCATCTGAGCAATTCTGATCAGGAGTGAGACAGACAGACAGACACATGGAAAAAAGCACTCACTGTGGGGGAAAAAAAAGTGACAAGACAATAACTGTAAGTTCAGGAGTGAGAACATGAGAAAAGGGCTGGCCAATAGTCTTTGCTTTTCCACTACGTGTTAATGCTGTTGCTTTTCCTTCATCATGTTATGACTACATAAATTAATAGATTTTAAAGTCAAAAGGGACCACTAGATCATCTATTCTAGCCTGACCCCCAGTATAGCACAAGCCACAGAATTTCATAGTTACCCCTGCATTGAGTGCAATATCTTGTGTTTGACTAAAGCATCTTCCAGAAAGGCAGCCAGTCTGGATGAGGAGACATCAAGAGACAGAATCCACCTCATGATTAGCAACTGGGGCTTTATTTCTAACATGAATGTGCCTGGCTATGACTTCCAGCTATTGGTTCTTGTTCTGTCTTTCTCCACTCACTTCAGGGAAACTTTAGAACCTCCTAAGTTCTTCGTGTAATGTTACTTATATGCTAAAATCAAGTCATCTCTTGACTGTCTTTTTGATAAACTAAACAGGTTGATTCGCACCTCAAACTGAGGGCTACGAAACTGACAATCATTTCAAGACAGATTGTACATGCCACGTATGACTGCAACTCACCTGTTCGCCATGAGCTGCAGAATCTGTATGAGGAATTTGCCAAGACCTTTCCTTCTGACTTTGCTTTCCAACTGCACTTCATAGCTGGGAGGAAAGTGGGGGAAGAAAGGGGAGAAAAAATGAACACCTTACAAGATGAATTTCAAGATCTTATGCGTGCAACAACCTGGGATTCATGCAAACAGAAAATCTGCATGCATCACACTTGCAATGCTTACACACACCCATGATATACTCGTATTGCTCAACTTCTTCATATCTTTGTTCCACAGATACTAGCAGATGCACAACAATATAACCTGCCTCATCACACTGAAAAAATTCCCCATTCAATTCAGGATCCAGTTCACAATTACCCTCCATGGACTCATTCCAGCCACCAGTCTCTGCACCCCAATCCCATCACTGTTGGGGTGAGACTTTAGAGTATAAAAGAGACCAGTCTTTCTGTATCTTCATACTTCAATGACTCTTCATTTCAGCCAGTATCTCTGCAAGAAGCCTTTCTCTTTCCTGCTCTGCTAGTATTAAATCAGTTTTGCAGCCCAACCCATGCAGCAAACAGGCATCAGCCATACGCTGTATAGGAGAGTTTAAGGCACACTGAGGGGAAGGTCAGCAAATAAGTAACAAAGGCGGGATTAGAACCCAGATTTCCCAACTCCCAGGCCTGTGTCTAATCCAGTGATACTCAGACCTCAAATCTTCAGGAGCCAAATTAGCAATCAACATTACCCAAAAAAGCCACAGTAGTGTGAATTCACTGTTTCATTTACAATAGTATTAAATATCTATATTTAAATAGTATGATAGTAGGTAGGGTTTTGGGGGTATTTTTATACACACACACACACACACACACACACACATATATATTCATATATAAAACTGTCAATGTAAAATGACTGACCAAGTATTATTTCATCAACTACAATTGGTTAAATAATATAATAAAAGCATCCTGATTGGTTAATAACTTAGACTGGTTAATAATTAAATCACACAGTGCTTTAATATCATGTGCTGCAAAGAGGCACAGGAGACCCATTAAAAAGCCACTTGCAGCTTGTGAGACTCAGTATGAGTATCCGTGATCTAAGCCTAAATCACACTGCTTAAGTGGGCAAAAGCAACAGAGCAGTGGTTTTCAAATCGCAGGCCGGGACCCAGTGCTGGGTCGCAGACC
>ML685770.1:1852634-1869286 GCA_007922175.1 Pelusios castaneus | reverse complement strand
TCACCAAGGAAACGGGGCAAAGGCAGGGCGAAGTGGAGGCAGGGAATTTAATTGATAGGGCACTCAACTGGGATTCAGTTAGATAGAAAAGTCTACTTCCTGCTCTGCCACTGATGTGCTGTGTCACATTACTTCCCTATTCTCTCTCTCTCTGTTTAGGAGAGATGGGCAGAAGGCAATCCTTGTTCCTTGGGGAGCAGAGGCTGGGACACATACCAATACAGGACTTCGTCACCACACTCCACGTCAAACCGGAAGTGCGAGAATGCCACAGGGACAGAGCCATCTTCCCAAGCGATCAGGTACCAAGCTCTGTCATCTGTCATCTCCTCCCGCTTCTCCCGGTCTTTCCAGCCCCACTCACTCTGCTCGTACCTGCAGGCAGGGAGAAGAATAACAAAGGCTACTCAATGCTTCTTTTACAGAAAGCAGGATGGTCCCAGCACTCTGGTCCCCTTGCTTCCTTCCACTTACAGAGATCCAGATGAGACAATTCATAGATTTTAGGGCCAGAGGAACCATTATAAGCATCTAGGGCATATCTAGACAAATACTTACTGAAAGGCAAGCTGGGGTGTAAATATACAGCACCCCAAAAGGCCTTATGCTAAATGCCTGTGTGGATCCTGCTGCTATGCACTGAAAAATTCCCTAGCACACTACTGCTCTTTGGTATTAGGCAACACAAACTAGGGAACTTTTAGTGCACAGCAGCACGGTCCACATGAACAGTTAGGGTGCAGCATGCTGGAGTGCTGCAGATTTACACCCAGCTTGCCTAGCCTGACCTCCCGCATTAGAAAGAATAGAGCATCTCACCCATGGATTCCCACATCCAGCAAGAGAAAGTGTAGTGTTTAGTAAGAGACCTGTGATTTTCATATGAAGACTCCAAGATAGGGAATGCACAAACTCACTGAGGAAGTTGTTCTGATGGCTAATCATCCTCCCTGTTAAAAATCTGCATCTTTTCTAGCCTGACTTTCTCTAACTTCAGTTCCAGCCACTAGATCTCATTCTGCTGTTGTCAACTGGATTAAAGGCCTTCTTCGATCTGCTCCCCCTGCAGGTACTTCTAGACCAGTGGTTCTCAGCCCTCAGACCACTTGCAGCCCACACACAGCTGCACCCCTTATGACAGGGGTGTCAAACATGTGGCCCACTCGCAAACCTCTTCCATTCGGCCCTGGACTGAGCTCCTTGGCTATGTCTACACTGGCAAGTTAGTTCGAATTAAGGAGGTTTAATTTGAACTAACTAAAGCCATGGCTACACTTGGCTTTAGTTACTTCGAATTAAGGGCTTCCTTAATTCGAACTAATAAATTCGAATAGGGTATTCGAATTAAGGGGTTAATTCGAACTAACTAGTTTGAATGAACCGATGTGGCCATGTTAATTTCTTAATTCGAATTAACCGGCCATTGAAATGAATGGGGATCGCTAATTTGAACTAAGCAAGTGCTTGCTTAGTTCGAACTAACATTCCAATGTGGCCATGCTAGTTCGAATTAAGCTAATTTAAACTAACTAAAAGTTACTAATTCTAAAAAGAACTAACTAATTCGAACTAATTTTAGCAAGTGTAGACATAGCCCTTGACTGCTAAGAGAGAGAGAGAGAGAGAGAGAGTGTGGTCTTGCATACCCTGCACTGCGTAATGCTGCAATAGTGTTAGGTCTTGCGACATCGCAGAGTGCGGCATATGCAAGACTGTGCTCCGTGAGACCACATTCTCTTCCCTAACAGTGAGAGAGTGTGTGGTAATGCGGAGCACAGTCTCACATACACATAGCTTTGCAATACCGTGAGAGTCCCCTAGTATTTCAATTTATGGTATGTACGACCCACCTGAAGTACATTTAAGTCAAATCTGGCCCTCCATAGCAAATGAGTTTGACACCCCTGCCTTATGACATCCTCAGGGTCATGCAGGCAGTATATATTTTATGTATATGCAGCCCACAAAACAACAGAGAGCTGGATATGTTCCCCACACTGCTAAATATACTGAGAACTATTGTTCTACACAAAACAACAGAGAGCTGGATATGTTCCCCACACTGCTAAATATACTGAGAACTATTGTTCTAGGTAGTGACCAAGACTGAGGAGAGAATTCTGCCATATTCCTGTCATTGGGGCTCCCACAACTTCCTACAGACCCAGGATTCTGCAATATTCTGGGGCTTAGCTGGTAGTTCTGGCTCAACCCAAGGTACAGAACCCACAGCAGGCTTTTGATAGAGCCATGGGTTTTAAATGCCAGAAGGAGGTATTAGATCGGATCATCTAGTCTGATATCCTGTCTAACACAGGTCGGAGATGAGAATAAAATTTGGTTCATAATCACAGAAATGTAGGACTGGAAGAGATCTCGACAGGGTCATCTAATCCAGCCAAAAACTCAGTCTAGAGTGAAAGAGGTAGGACACATTCCCACACCCAGGGCTGATCACATCAATGATCCCTAGCAGAACAGTACTCCAAGCACAGTCACTGGGACCTGTGGCTATTCTACAATGGTCTAGAAAACCGTCTACCACAATGTGTGCGCTCTGGAAGGGGGGAAAGCCTCTTCGCAATATGCCCAGAGTCCGGTGTGCTCTGCTCTCAACAGGAGAGGTTCCACTTTAGTATCTGTGACTGCCAGGGTGCCCTCAGAAACCATACCAGCACCAGTTTGCCCCAGGGTCAGGGTTCCCACTCTGACCTGGACTTACAGAGTTTGCATATTTGTTTTGGTTAGTTCGAAAGCCCAGTCGACTGTAGCCTGGTTCATGCCTGACACCTTCTTACACTCGATGGAGACGTTTAAACTGCAAAAAGAGAGATGGGAAAGCAGCACTTAGCACCTGGCAAGCCATGCAGAAAGATACCAAGGCAATGTCAGCTTGCTGTTAAGCTGGTGAGTCAGATACTTCCTCCTGCCATCATCTTGGCTGAAACATTGGAGGGGCTGAACCAAGGACCTTCAGAGCTAGAAGCATGAGCTGTTACAACTTGAGCTTAATCAACCAAAGCTCTGTAGCTAGGGCTGTAGCAGATGCTTCTGTGCAGATCAGGCACGCAGAGGGATCTGTAACACACACTCACCAATGGTCAAACTTACTGTACAAGGAAGTCTAGTCAGCCACAGACGATAACGAGGGAATTTGTATTCTAACCTTGGTACTTACATGCAAGCAAACGAGGTTTCTGTTGAATTTATGTACCTAAAGTACCAGAACTGTGTTAACCCAACACCAGGATTCAGCCTAGCATTATTGGGGATGCAGAGAAGGACGAAGAACAAGGTAGACAGAGAATGGTCTTGTGCTGGTACCCAGGAGACGGGGAGTCAATTGCCAGCTCTGTGGCAGACTCCCTGTGCAATCCTGGGCAAGTCTCTAAACCTCTCTCTGCCTCAATTCCTCCAACCATAAAATGGGGAGGATAATCCTTCCTTTGCTTATTTAGATTGGAAACTCTTTGTGGTAGGGATTGTCTCTCTTAGCCCAGGCAGTGCACAGCCCAATGCCAACCCCGCCCATTGGTTGAAGCCTTTTGGGTCTAACACACTACTAATAATTGAAGTCCAACATTTCCCATGCCCAGCTGAAACTACTTCTCCCCCAGCTGAAGCCAAGTTCCCTCTCTTCATGCTATAACCCCATCTTTAGGAGAAAATGTGGGGCATTAGCAGATGAGGTGACTACTCAGTATTAATATTTTCCTTTGCAACCTGTTCTACTATCAACAGTGGCTTTATCTTTCTTTCACTACCCTTGGATTGCTCCACAAGATTTATTTTTATTAGATGTAATATGGTAGGATCTAGAGGCCCCTGACCCCCAACCGAGATGGGGGAGCCCTGTTGTGACAGGGGTGCAAGGGCCCATGGTGAGAGAGAGAGTCTCTGTCCTGTGGGAGGGGACACTGAGACACAGAGATGGGAAGGGACTTTCCTGAGGTCAGACAACAGGCCAGTGGTAGAGCTGGGATTGAAATTCAGGTGCCCTGGCTCACAGTGCACTATCCTAGCCACTGGAGCATGCTGCCACAAAGAAGTAAGGAGCATTTGCTCACCCATTCCTGTCGTATTTCTTGAACACTGGGAAGGCTTCTAAGGGGTCTCCAAGCTACAGGACAAAAAAGAGAGAAATCACACCCTAGAAAATGAGATGTTAATGTACGAGAAGCGGTAAAACAACAGAGCAATGTTGGGTGAATAGAGGATGCCTGCCTCTACTCATGATTCTCCTTCTTTGATAGCTTAAAGACTCTGTTTTTACCTTGCTTCCTGCAGTGCTCTAGAGAAGGATTGCTAGCCCCCTTGTCTATATAACGAGACACAGATACCTTGGAGGGGGAAAGAGGGGAGGAGTTTTCAACTGTTTAGAAAAAACAAGAGAGCTCTGTCCTTTGAATAAGACTACCTTCAATCATAACAGCTGAGCTGCAGCCAGCACCTGAGAAGCATTACTGTGTACCCCACATCCCCGTGCCAACAAACCATATTCCTTAACCTTCATTTATTTCCAAAGCAGTCAGATGGGCTGATCAGGCCAGAATTACAAGAAAAGCCACAGTTAAACTCCCTTCCAATAATGAGGACACATGTGGGATATTATTAGTCTAATTCAGCTGTATAAGTATTAACTCCTGCATGAATTTTAGAGCGGTTAATACAACAGAGAGCAGTAGACTAGGCTGCGAAAGTCAGACGGAGCTGGTATTTCGGAGGGATTGTTTGGATTCTCTTAATTCACAGCAATCAGAAATGAATGAGTCAGGGGTCAGCACCATAGCAAGGAGCAGAGCAGTAGCTTATTCTGCAGTTAGAATGATAACTCAGGGGCTGAATTTAGAGGGAGCAGCCTGCTTTCTGTTAGCAAAGATTAAAAGTCAAGCTGGAAAGCATTTCTGAGAACTGAGAGCACGACGGTACAGGCTCAGGTCAGGCAGACAGCAAGAGACATATGGCACTGTAGAAAAGGATAAGTCAACAGAATAATTCTTCCTTCAACCTAGCTACCACCTCTTGAAGATATGCTGATGGGAAATGACGCTGATGGGGAAAATCCCTTCCATCGAAATAGGAACAGAAGAGTCTACACTGCAAACATAGTCGAAGCACTGCATGAGTGTAGAAATATCCTTAGGTACTTACATGGCCCCCATCATCATAGAATCTGGGTACCTCCAAATCTGTAAGGTATTTATTGTCACAATACCCATTAGGCAGTGCAGTGTTATCTCTGTTTTACAGATGGTGAAACCAAGACACAGCTTGATTTACCCAAAGTGTCATAGGAATCTGGGGCTCAGTAGGGAACTGAACTAATCTTCTAAATCCCTGGCTACTACCATAAACACTAAACCATCCTTTCTCATCTCTCATTCAAGATCCTTTGAGTGTTTTATAATTACTATTATTAGTACATGGACTCCTAAACTGCCCAGCATGATAACATGGGAGCACTACAGGACAACAACAAGCACCCCTGTGTGGTTGCAAAAGCAGAAGAAGCAATCAAGCCAGCCACTACTGAAAGGCACCCATTTCCGAGGTCGGAAGTACCAGCTGTCTAAGAGCATACAGCAATGCCAAGCAGTTAATACACGGAACAAAGAATGATGCATTTAACTGAAACTAAAGGGGAATTAAGGTTAGACAGACAGGACACTATATTGACAGCCATATGTGTAAGAGACAAGATAGAAGGGTTGCGATCACCCTTCTGTATTTCATTTAACAGTATTCTGTGAAAATATACACTGAGGCATAAGATGGGTGGGAGTCCCTTTGTACTTTCACTTGTTTCAATGGCTGTATGCTTCGAGCAAAGGAAAGGGGGAATCTTCCCCTTGAGGCTGTAAAAGGAACATTAGTAATTACTTAGGGCACATCTACATGGCAGACAGAGGTGTGAGTGCAGCATCTATAAATATACCCAGCTAGCATTAATCTAGCTAGTTCAGGTACCAACAAGCGAGCCCATGACCACACGGACTTCAGTGCAGGAAAGCTGGCCGATCTCATGCCTAGGTGGCCTTGTACAGTCCATGCTGAAACCCGTGTTGCCATGGCTTCCCTGCTATTGGTATCTGCGCTAATTAATTCAGGGGAGCTTACACACGCTGTAATTACACACACGGATGGCAGTCTGGACGTACCCTCAGTTTAGTGTGCTATGTGATATGCTGAATGTTTCTTGCAAAACAGTGTCAGTTACACAGGGGTTCTCATCTCTGTTCATGACCTGTGTTGACAGCTAGATTTCTCTGGGAAAATGTGGCTTAAAATTTGCCAAGAGCACCCCTGGTCATGGGAGTTCAGTCTGACCACTTTCAGGGACCCTCCTCTGAGACAAAGGATGTTTGATCTTCCCCCTAACTCACTGCTGGAATGCCTCCTTGTGGCTGTGTCTGGGGAATAGATCTCCCTAGTGTCCCCAGCCCTCTCCATCTATCATTCATGCTGTATCCCCTCTCACACCCAGGACTCTTCGTGGCTTGGCCCTCCAAGCCAAGTCACTATGTGGTTTCCCCTTTTTGGGATTTCAAAGTCTCTCCCTATGAACTGTCTCAGGCAGTCTTCCAATTCACAGCCCAGACTGTGCCACTTCCTCAGTGGCTGGTAGGGGGGCCCAGGCTCACCCACTAATCTGTGTTCTAGCTCAGGGACCCTGAGCCTTCTCCTACTTCACCTTTATAAGGCTTCCTTCACTGTCTCTCTAGTCATGTCCTTTTCTTAGGGACAGGATCCCAGGCTTCTCCTCTTCCCATAGAGGAAAAAAAGAAGAAAATCTAAGCCCATAGAGTCACAAACTTTATTAAAACAAACAAGGAGTCTTGTGGCATTTTAAAAGACTAACTAAAAGTACCATAAGACTCCTTATTTGTTTTGCTGAACTAGACTGACATGGCTACACCTTTGGAACAAACCTTATTACCAGCCCTGCCCGCTCCTGCTCATCTGATCTCCATCCTCCATCAGCAATTGCCTAGCCTTCCTAATCCTCCCTCAGATGTGACCTATCAGATTAACTGGTCCCTTCTGAGCCATGTGAACCCTTTCAAGGCTATTCTGGGGTGTACCCAATTACAGGCAGGATGAGAATTAAAATAAATAAATGCCTTTCTTCTTAGATGCCCACCACATTACTTGAATACTTCACAATCTTTCATACATTTATCTTCACAGCACCACTGGACTATTACCCCATTTTACAGATGGGCAATAGAGGAATAGAGAGGCTAAGTGAATTGCCCAAGATCACAAGCAGGGATTTGAACATTGATTTCTCAGGTTCCACGCTAGTATCCTAACCACTAGACCATCTGTCCTCTCCTACTCCTTTGATCAAGGAGAGAAGACTCCATGAAATTTGACAAGGATCTCATCCTACAGATTTAATTTACCATGGGAAGCACTTAGATGTTATAGCAATGAGCGCTATAGAAAACCACCACAGAATACAGAGAGCAACAGCTCAGGAGACTGATGCCTTCCATTTATCCATGGAATGTGGGAGTGGCAGGATGTATTCTCTTCCATAATAATAATTCTACAGAGATATAGTACTCTTCACACATCCCTAACAAAGCATTTTGCAAAGGAGATCAGTGTCATTATTTCCATATTACAGAGGGAGAAACTGAGGCAAGGAGCTCAGCCGCAACATGCCAATGGCCAAGCTGAGCCAGAGTCTCCAAGTGCCAGTCTAGTGATCTATCTACTAGACAACATTGCCTCCACCTTGCAAAACCCTACAAGGACCCCTCAGTCCTTATGTGTAGGGATCTCCTGTAGAAAGAAGGTGGCACTTCAACCTCTACAGTCTTTCAGAGTTTAGTCTCTAAGAGACTGCCAACACAAGTATCAATGTTGATGGCAGCTTTTGTAACATGGACCCACCAACTCGTTTTCCACATATCATGGAATGGCCATTAGGCTTTTAGGACACAACATGCTGGAGGAGTGAAGCTCCTCATCCCCTAATATCAATCCTCTGAGCTAGTCAATCGCCCACACCCATAGGGGAGGTAGGGTCTCCAGCATCTGTCTCTGTATCCCCATTTTCAACCCCAGGGCCAACTAGTCCTCAAACTGGAGTTAATGCTTGTTGGGGGAAGGGGAGAGGGCAGAGGAGACACTCACTTTATTGGCTGCTTCTACCTTAGCACAAACAGCATCCATGGCAGCCCGTTCCTCCAGTCGCTTCTGTTTCTTCTCCTTGGCTTTACTTGACTTTCTCTGAAACAGAAGGATTCAGAGTTAGAGGGGGATACCTCTCACCTTGTCTGGAACTCATGGCCATTACCTATCACAGGCATAAGATTGAGGGGTGGTGGCAATCTGCCAGTCTGGCCCAAAGGGGATATGCATCTCAGCATACAATGATCCAAAAGTCATCTGCTTTGACTAAGAGACACTACTACACTTTGTAGTCTCCATGGGGCATTAAAGGGCAGCTGCATGCAATGCTGCAGAAAGAAGTCCAGTGCCTGCTGTCTGCCCATCCCTAGCTCATGCCAAGTTTTATTACTGAAACAGACCAGGTATTGTTCAGCAATACAGTTCTAGTTATTGCAACACAGACCACAGACATTCAGACCTGAACTTTAAAAAGCCAGTTTACATCTGTTTCCAATGAAAACTGTTTTATACCAAGGTGGGTTGTTGGGTTTTTGTTTTTTGTTTTGGTTGAACTATCAGTACAGTACATATATTTTATATTAGTTTTATTTTAAAACACTGTCCACAAATGATTAAGCAGAAACACTCTTTTCACTAGCAGAGACCCACAGGCATGACAAACGGAGATCTAAGGATCAGATTCATGAAACACAACCAGCTGGATTTTAGGAACTTATCAAGTAATTCCACCCTATATCCCGAAAGCAGAAGAATTTACTTGTTTACTCTAATGTAACTAGTTTAGACTTTGTTCATTCATGCATGTTTACATTTTCCCCCTTTTTAAAGTTAAAAACTACTATCCTTTCATATTTATGTGGCGTGTGCCAGGACTTTCAGGTATAGAACTATATTGGAATAAGATGAAAGCATAGTGAGAAATGCCACTCTTTAAAGGGAAGCCCCTGCACACACCTCTACAGAAGCCTATTTGCTGCACAGATTGTCAGTTCAAGAGGAGAAAGACAAACAATGACATCTGGCAGAAGATGAGCTATGCAGTTAACATGGCTGTTTCTGTACAGTCTGTTGGATTTGATACTTTGTGGTTGCCTTACAGTCTCAGAATCGCTGCACACACCACCCTGCATCCTGGCCAGCATTTGCTTTGGAACTGATCATCCAGATGAAGAAACTGCTTTATGAAAGACATGAGACTGTTGTTCCTCATAGCACTGGTGGTTTGGAGAGCTGATCCACACTAGGACTTTAACTAAGGTCACCACTTAGGCATCACAATAGTAATTTTGCTCTGCTCTGCCACCCACCCTGTTGCAATCATACTTGGAAATGCTGCCATAAGGCATTTGTTTTCTGCAGCACTGTAAAGTTTAGCTGGGTCTACAAGTTGCTAAATACTGGTGGGTGTGAGCCAATACTATACTTAACCTTAATGCTCACATAAAAAATAAACCACCCAAGTTCAAGCCAGGACACCAATTCTTCTGACACGTGGCTGGCAAACATGATCAGTCTGCATATGAGCCAAGGGGAAGTGAGGGAGGAAAGCTGCCAGGCAGCAAGCTACATAAACACATGGCAGCAGAGCATCTTGTGCACCTCCTTCGCACAGACCAGACTGAAAGTTGCATTCCTGAAATTTCTTCAACACAAAAACCTGACATTGAAAAAATCCCCAGTCCTCAGCATGCACAACTTTATGCTGCCAGACACTAAAGAAAGCAGATATGGTTACTTTTCTTGGGGATACTGAAATAGGCTCTGACTGGGATGACCTCCCTTTCACCCATGATTGATTCAAAACTCCGCCCAATGTGTTGAGGGCATGAGCTCAAGTCCTGATTAGGAAACTTCAGCACTTATTTCACTTAATAGCTATCCATTCTAACTACGGCCACTAGGAGCAAGATTGCCAGCAGTTTAATCGGTCATTATGGCAAGAGGTAAGATCATCCTTAACGATCTCTTATTTTAGTACTGAAGTTAGACTGGAGTGCACTGATTCTCCACTCTCTGATTTGGAAACAATCTTTACTCTAATGCAGAGAGGCATCTTTTAACGCTGCGTGTCAGAGAGAAAAAGAGAGATGCAGGGTGGCATGGTCAATCTTCTATCTGTTCCCAATCTTCTGTCTGTTCCCAGAACATGGATAGCAGCAGGCAAGCTTCCCACATGGTTTACAGCCATCATGGTACTAGGAGAAAGAGGGAAATGGCTAAGTTAAGCTTCAGCCACTTAACAAGAAGGCCAAGCACCAATGCTGGAGATTGTTTCTGTAAGGTTAACATTTGCTCACTGGGACCAACAAGTCATTACACAGGGGTCATCAAAAGACCATCAGATGGGAATGACTTTTAGTTGCTCCTGACGCAAAGCCACATGGGAATTGATGACCCTAGAATAATAGATTCATTTCCAGTCTCCTGAGCCATCGGGTTAGTGGAGCGCAAGGGAGAGATTTCCCTTTAGCCAGCCATAAATGTTTATTCTGACAAAATACAGGAAGAATAAACACCTGTCTGATCCTAAAGAAAAGCATGGTAGTGCCAAAAAAACCCAAACAACACGTGGCACCAATTGTTCAGGAAATAACTCATCCATGGAAGCATGTAACTCTGGTATCATCTACCACAGGTTCCGGAACACCTAGAGCAAGTTTTGAAGAGCAAAGTCCAGCTTCAATGTTACACAGATGATTTGGGCCATCTAGAATCTTGTTTGTTGCTGGATCCCATTAAGATCACATCAGTATCCTTCATCCAGCAGTAGCCACTACCCTATGCTTCCATAAAGCACCAAGCAAACGACACAAGGTATCAATGCAATACTGAACTTTGACCACTCTGAATGAGGAAACTGGACAGCTCTGCTTCTTTGATCATTTAACCTAGAAATCAGGCATCTGCAAGAAAAGTCTTAACTTAAATTCTGATACTTTGCAGAAAGAAACACTGAGAGCATGGATGACACTATTACTGAAAATCCTACTAAAGCACAATGGACTAGATTAACAAGATAGGGTTTGGGGTGGAGGGTGAAGTCAGTCTAACTTGTTTCTTCCAGAATTATGTATGGGTCAGTAAAACCTGCACCTTTCCCAAAAATGCTTCTACAGTCAACTCTGCTGATTAAGTTAATTGGAATTCTGCTAAACTATCTACAGTGAGAACCAAACACATATCTTGAATGCATTTTTAGAATAAAGATTGAATACCTTTTCACCTCAGAAACCATTCATCACTCAGGAGAGTGATATACTGGTATTTGGAGAGATGGAGAAGGAAGGGACATTAGCACACTTCAAGAAAGTGGCCAAAAGAAAAAAACTCACCAACACTTTTTTTCTAAGCACTTCTTCTCCCCTCTCAAAGTAGGGGACACAACACTGAAGTCCTGACTCCCAGCTCCACTGTCCTAACCCACTACACTCTACACCCCTTCAAAACCTGGGAATACAAACCAAACATCCTGACTCCCTGCTTCAACTTATGGACCATGCACACTTCCCCTCCTACAGCTAGGAATACAACTCAGTAGTCAGGCCTGACTCTCCATGCTTGTTCTACCCTCTAACACGAAGAATTAGTCACATGGCTCACATGTGGAAGCCTCTTCTTCAAATTAAATAACTTAGCAGTCTATTTTTAAGACTGCCACAGCACCATGAGAACTAAAGGCCAATGAAAATAAAGACTCCAATGGGCTTCATAAAGTTTATTTTCAGAGGTTTTCATTGCTGAGTGTGGGGATGTATGTGTTTTTAAATAGACTCTGGGTCCCAATGTACACCTAGATTCAGGGAGAGAGTCAGAATTTAAAATGCTGAACTGATTCCAAAAGCCACCTCCGCTCATGGGACTGATGCCCACAAAAGTTTTCTTTCCACCACAGACTTTGAAGCATGAGCCTCTCCCATAAAACAGAGCTATCTTCACCATATATGTGGTTGATTTCCAGGGTGGGGATATCAAAGCATTTTAATTCAGGAATATATCTAGAGCAAACTATTTCTGAGAGCTTGCTCTCAGGGCTATATTACCTGAATCAGTATGTTATTTCCATTCACTACTGTGCTTCTGAAGTGGACAGCAAGGAGAAAGAAGTATGTTATTCGGTTTTAAATAAAGAGGTTGATGCTCTAAAACTTTATACCTGGAACTCATTTAAACACAGACGCCTGATGCCACTTTTGAGGCAGAACATACAGAGCAACCTGACAAGGAGAAAGTATTCTTAAAGCACAGAAATTCAATTATAAACTGTTATATTTTGCGCTTGCTCAAAAAAATATCCTCCCACTTGGATTAATTTTTTTAGACTCAGTTTTTTTAATCATTGTATCCCTCTCCATTAAGGGTGTGAATTTTTTTTAAACTAGTATGACTGTAGTGTGGACCCAATTATACAACTACAAAGGTGCCTTATACCAGTATAGCTTATTTCTTTTCCCATACGGCAACACACTCTACTGTATAAACACATTTAACGTAGTTTAATTACACTTGGAGGTTGTACTTCTTTAATATACTGGTATAGTTAAAGTGGCATAATGTGTGTGTAGACAAATCTTCAGTAACAGATCTAAAGAAAAAAGTTTTGGCTCATAACGCTTTGCATTTCTTTAGCCCATTTCAACATTGGCATTCAAACCACTTTCCAACTCCGCCCTGCTGTGAGGTAGGTATTATCCCTATTATATAGATGGGAAACGAAGACACCGATGGGAACCATTATGACTCAAGACCACACAGCAAGTCAATGGCTGACAGTTCCTGCTCCCACCCTCCTCCACCCACTAGACCCAGCTCCCTTCCTAGAGGAATCCACACACCCAGAGCATACCCTTAACTACTAGATCTCAAGCTATCCATTGACAGAACTGACATTAGTGCAGTGTGTCCAGGTTGTCTCACACATGTGCTAATAGCTGTTCTTTAGCATGTATGTTCATCATATACAGAGCCCAGACATGTGTGTGTGTATGTATGTATACACACACACTATGGCCACCATGTACTCTGGGGTAGTGTGTGAGTGTTTGGGGGCATGGTTGAAATATTAAAATAATTGGCAGAGTAGAAATATAAAAAGGAATTACGTACCCACCCTCAACCCCCAGATGCCATTATGCCACCCTTCCTTTGCAGAGAGGTAAATGTACAGTCCATGGCCTCCTCCCACCCTCAAGGAGATGTAGAACATCACCCCCACCCTTCGATACATAACTCTTTATGCTTTTTCACTCTGTAGTCACAACTTCGCCCGTAACCCACTGAGGCTCTTGCCCTGTCTCCCCCCCTCCCCCAGCATCCCTGAAGGTCTTCCCATTCACATAGACCTCCCACCCATGTGCCTCCCTCCCTAGCTGCCCTCCAAAAGCTCACTCTCCATTTACACCCCCAGACACACCTCAACCCCAGTCGTCCCCCCAAGACATCTCTGGCCCCTTCCAGCTCCTCCTCTCCCTGGACTCCCTCAATGGACTCATCCCAGCCACTCAATGTACTTCCCTCCCAGCCCCCCCATGGATCCCCCAATTCCTTCCCCGGGCCCCCCATGCACTTCACAGCTCCTACCTCACAGACCCCCTAACTCCTTCCATGGACCTCCACAGAGCCCCCAACTCCTTGTATGGACCCCAGGGCCCCCTCAGGCACCCCACGGACCTGCCCCCGTGTGCTCCCCAGAGACACCCCTCCCTGCAGGGCCTCCAGTAACCCCAGTCTCTCGGCCTGCAACTGTCCTCCTCAGAGACACCCCTGGGCTTCTGTCACCCCTGCGGACCCCCACTCCAGGCCCCCTCACATGGATGCCCCCCAGGACCACCTGCAGCTCCCCTGCCCCACAGCCCCTCACGGAGCCGCCACCTGACCCCAGCCAGGCCTCTCTCCTCCCTCTCGGTCCGGTCCCTCCGCCGGGGCTGGAGGACCCCCTGACCCAGGCCTCACTCACCCCCATGGCGGCGACACGCGCGACCCCACCGACTCCTCACAAATCCGCGGGAGGGGGGGCCACGGGGGGAGGGGGTGAAGGGGAACAGAGAACAGACGATAGGCACGCACTGCGCCTGCGCTGAAACCTAACCGGACCCGCGGATAGAAGGCCAGCGAGGAAAGCTCTGCGCAGGCGCGGAGCTGAAGGCTTAGTATACCGGGAAAGCGACGATAGACACGTTTGCGCAGACGCAATAGCGCTCATGGTACTGCGCCTGTGCCAATCTGGAGCCGGTCGGGGCAAGCAAGACTCTCCGAGAGAGAGAGAGAGAGAGAGAGAGAGAGAGAGAGAGAGAGAGAGAGATTTTGCGCATGCGTAAAAGCGGCGAGTTAGGCCTAACGGTGGAGCTCACGTGCTGCATGTCTGCTGGCCTAGTGCCCCCCAAACCTCTGGCCCAATGTTCCCTGCACCCATTACCCCTCACACCCCTGCCCAATGCCCCCATGTCCCTGGCCAGTGCCTCCCGTATACCCCTGCCCAATGCCCCCACGTCCTCTGCCCAGGTGCTTCCCACAACACAACCATGACACCATTCCTTCTGCACCCCTGCCCAATGCCCCATTTCCCCTAGCTCAGTGCCCCCATGACCCTTGGCCCAGAGCTCCCTGGTCCCCATGCCCCTGCCCAATGCCTGCCATATCCCTGGTCCAATGGCCCCATATTTCTGTCGCTGAACGAGCCCTTCCCACACTCTGAACCAAACCCAACGCTCACCACACTCCTGACACTAATGCCCTCCCTTTGTAACCCTGATCTAACAGTCCTCAAATCTGAAACCCAATGCTTGCCTCACTTCCAATCCCAGCTGTTCAACATCCCTTGCTCCCCCTCCGTGTCCCTTGATTCCAATCCAACACTCCCAGTGTCCCCAGTTAGGACCCTAACATAATGCTCTTGTGCCCTTGCAACCCAGACCAATGCCCCTGACGCTTTCTTCACACCCTTTCCATACACCCCACCTATTCCCACTATGCTATTCAACATTTCCATCAATAACTTGAAAATAAATATAAAATCACTGCTGATAAAAGTTGTAGACACAAAAATTATTGGAGCGGTGTGATGAGTGGAATGATAACAGTCACACACAGCGATCTGGATCGCTTAAAAAGTAGGGCCCATTCAAATAACATTTGCTTTAATACAGACAATACAAGTTTTGCAGCTAAGAAAAAGTAATCTAGGCTGTCCCTGCAGAATATGAGACTATATCTTGAATGTGGTGAGTGAAAAAGATTAAGGGGTCAGAGTGGACAAACAATTCAACATGAGCTCCTAATGTGATGCTGGGGTAAAGAGGGCCAATGCAATGCAAACCTTGGATGTGTAAAGTGGAGTAGTGAGTAGGAGTAGATGGTTTTATCTCTGTATATGGCACTGGTGAGACTGCAGTACTGCATCTAGTTTGGGTGGGTCAAGTTTTGAAAAGGACATTGAAAAATTGGAGAAGGCGCAGAAAGGCAACCAGTCTGGATTTGGAGACATCAAATGATGGAGGACTTGAGCGCTGGAGAAATGCCATATGGGGGAGTTCATCTGCTTATCATCTCAGAAAAGTCACTTGAAAACAGTGTAAAAGCACCTTGAGAGAAACAATGCCCCAGGTCCTAAAAAAAAAAAAGAAAAAAAAAAGAGGAGTCCTGTGGCACTTTTAAAGACTAACAAATATATTTATCGCATGAACTTTCGGGGGAGAAAATCACACTTCGTCAGCATCTGACAAAGTGGGATTTTCTACCACGAAAGATCATGTGATGAACAAATTTGTTAGTCTTTAAAAGTGCCCCAGGACTCCTTGTTAGTTTTGCTGAACTAGACTAACATGGCTACCCCTTTGGAACCAGGTACTAAGAGTTTCTTTAGCTGGCAGAGAAAGGCAGAGAAAGAAACAATGGCTGGAAGTTAAAGTCAGACACATTCTGATTAGAAATAAGACACCAATGTTTCACAGTAGGGGTGAAAGGAGAGGCAAACTCCTGAGGGTAGTAGTGGATTCTCCATCATTTGATGTCTCCAAATCCAGACTGGCTACTTTTCTGGAAGATGCTTTCAGTCAACAAGTCATTAGGCTCAGTACAGAGATCACATGGTATTTAATGTACTGCTGTGGACAGCAGGTCAGGCTAGTGGTACCTTCTGGGATTAAACTGTGGATCTACGTACCCTCATGCCTGCTCCCAGCAACTCCTCCTGCCAACTTTATGCCCCTACCAGTAGCTGATGCCCCATTCCTCTACCTTATGCCTCCCCAAGCTTTGCCTTCTTTCTATGCCCTTCCTCATGTGCTTTCCTGACCATCGGAAAGCCCTCCTGCAAACCTAACATCCTCATGCCCCCTCTCTGCACATCATGCCCTCACTTCCTAACTGCATTCCTCACACCAATTTTGTATGTGCTCCCCATGCCTCCTGATCCATACGGCCCCATGCTCTCTCCATACTTTACTATGCCTCATCCCTATGCCACTCCTCCCTGTCTACTTTGCCTCCTTATGTACCACCCCTACCTCATA
>ML685770.1:1833669-1852624 GCA_007922175.1 Pelusios castaneus | reverse complement strand
CAGGCAAGACAGGGGAGGGGTGCAGAGGAGGTTGGTGGACAGAGAGGGGAGCAGAGTTGTAGAGAAGGGCAGGAGATGAAGTGGGGAAGGAACCCAGCTGGTGAGGAGCTGACAGTGAGCAGTGTTTAGAAGGCCTCTCTCGGTTGCTGTTCTTACTCCTAGCAATGGAGCCATTGGCTTCAGCACCTAAGCATCAAGTTCACAGCTCCCAGGGTTCCAAAGATGCTGGGACAGTTGTAATATCTCCTGGTGTGTGGCATTTGCCTCAGTGCCCTCTGAATCATTACCGTGATCCACCCAAGAGGCAGCATCATCTCAGGAATGTTCTGTGTAGAAGTTCTTCAGCACTGTGGTGCAAAAGTGTAGCATATATAAAAAGTAGACACGGGACTGGGAATGTCTGCTTCCAAATGGCTGGCCAACTCAGGTGGGTCACTTTGCCTCTCTGGCTATGTCTATACTTACAAAGTTAAGTCGACTTAACAAATTGGCTACACTTTAAGTCAACTTTGTTAAGTCGACTTAACTGCAGAGATAGCCGTTATATTGGCTTTAAGTCGACCTAATAAAGTCAATTTAGCATTAATTCCCATCTACACTGACTTTAAGTCGACCTAAAAGTTATTAACTCGACTTAAGGAAATGCTTAAGTCGACTTAAGAAAAGCCCAGTGTGGACGCGGCTTTGTTTAGGTCGACTTAAGCGTCCTTAAGTCAACCTAACTTGCCAGTATAGACGCACCCTCTGTGCCTTGGTTTCCCCTTCCATAATGGGGATAGATACTATTACTCACCTAGCTATCTAAATGTAGAGCAGGGTTCAAAATGATCCTATTAGAATCACAACAAAAATAATGAATAACCCTGCCTATCAGCTGTTTCCTATTGCAGCCTGCAAAACCAAACCTGCTTCCTCCATTTCCCTAGGGTGGGGACATTTTTTTTGGGGGGTGGGCGTGGGAGGCCATGTTTGTAACTGCCCACAGGCAAGCAGATTTTGTGTAGATTGTGCTCAGGCTACTGAATTTTCATTGCCCTCTTTTTGGCAACAGGTTTGAGGTGAGACAAGAATAATGGCCTAATTATCTAAACATTTACTTCGGCTGGGGCAGGCACCGTCTTTCTGTTCTGCGCTACTGCAATACAAATAATTAGTCATAATAATTGTGAAGAATCAATTCTGGCTCAAGCAGACACCAGAGGGAGCCAGCGTTGCAGAGTCCCTTCATCAAGGCCAATGGGACTGGCGGGTAGGGAGGAAGGGGGAAGGGCTGAGAGCCATCCTGCTTCTTGGGGAGCAGGAGCAATGCATACATGGACATAGGAGAGGACTGATAGGGAGTGCATAATGAGGCTTTTGCCTCATTGCATTGTGGGAGGAATGCCAGGCTTGGTTGGGTCATATGATCCTGGTCTCAGGTTGTACAGTGCTACCCGACCCGACCTAGTGTGTGTCACCTTTAGAGGAAATGCTCCTAGTTGAAAAGATTCATTTCACAGCGGCTTGAGCAAAGGGAAAATGCAATCGCTAAGCATGGGGGCCCACTCTAGGTCTCTGAGGCTGCAGTTTGCCCACAGGTTCTTCCGAGAAGATCCTGTCAAACCTCCGCCATAACATTACCCCCATTTCACAGAAAAGGAAACTGAGGCACACAGAAGCAGCTTGGCTACAGATGCATACATCAGGCTTTCCAGCCCATGTTCTCTCCATGAACTTCCCTGTGTGAATGAATTCATTTTACCCTAACTGCCTGAGCAATGCTCATGGGAGCCTATGAGACTGGTTGTTTACCAGGCAGCATGCCACCAGCCTCTGGTTCCCGAGGTATCAATGCAAACCCAAGGCTGAGAGGAGCAAAAGGCCAAGGGAGGATTACAGTGCCCACTCCTACCGCCTCCATACCGCCTGGCTTTTGACAAGGTCTGAGTTTGCTACCCAGGAATTGTATCTGTCCTCCTGGGGGCGTAGGTGGGCAGGAGCAGAGGGACCATGTCGGGCTAGATTGCCTTTCCTCATCTCCGCACGCAGCCAGCTCATGTATCCTGTCTCTGGGGAAAGGACGAGGGTGGTGCAAGGGGGGGCACGCTTTGCCACATTGGCTCCCTTCCCAGCCTTCTAGCTAGAGCAAGTTCCTGTGTTCTTCTTCCGGAGTGGGGGGATCCCGGAACTCAGATAAAAATGCCCCTACCCCCATTAAAAGCAGGAACCTGAGGGATGAGGGGGAGCGGCTAATCTCAGGCAGAGCAATGCACTCCCCAGTCCACGGACCCAAAACCATTGTTCTGTCCTGCATCTGCGCTAGTCCCTGGGAGCTCATTGCCCCACCCCCATCTTACCCCCACTTCTCCAGCCCCTATGCTGCAGTCACACAAACCCCAGGGAGCCTGCTGGCCCCTTGGGCTTTGATCATCCCCATCTAACCCCCTCACTGTTCTGTCCCTCATTGCTGCATCTTCACCAGCCTCAGGGAGCGCACTCCCACCTCTGCACTAAGGGCCCTATCTACCATCCACATTGCTCTGCCCAACAATATTGCTTGTGCCCAGCCCTGGGAAATGTGCTGCCCCCTCTGTGCTGCAATTTCCACCATCTAGCTCCTTCATACCCCATTGCCCAGACCCAGGAAGCACACAGCTCTCTTGACCCTAAAAACCTCCTCATCTTACCCACCTTCCCATAGAAGCCCCCTTGCATCTGGATTTGGGGGCCTAGCATTTTACTCCCTTTCACATGGCCCTGCTCATAAAGCCTGCATCCTCTCTGCTAGCCTTCAGCAGGGAAAGAGAGGGTTGCTGAGGCGCAGCCTGGCTCTTGTTCCCTTCCCAGTCTGGCAGAGTGGGCAGCATCATGGCTTGGCACAGAGTGACTAACGCTCAGCTGCCATTGCTGGAGGTGTAACCCCTGGAGTGCTGGCACATGGGGCTTTGGGCTCTCATCACCCAGCGGGGAGAGGTGGGTGTGTATGACCACAGGACGTGGCTGGGTGATGCGTGCATGCATAGCATAGTGTGTGCCCATTATTTGCTGTGTGGGCAGAATGCCCATCTAAGCTCTTATCCTTGGGCCTCAGCTTAATGGTACCCAGCATGAGTGTGGGGGGAGTTGTTCCAGTTAGCTCCTTCCCAGTCACACCAGTGCTGCATTCAGGCAGAGCTGGGGTGTGAAGAGAGAAACCCTGCTGACGCCCTCCCCCCTTCACTGGATCCTAACAGTGGAGACCTAGCATCCTCCCTCCCTCTCTGCAGCAGCTCAGGGTAGAATGAAGTGGGGAGGGGCAGGGCAGAAAAGGGTCGGTGTCTCTTTAAGACCATCAGGTTGCAGGGAGCAGATGGCATCTGCTTCCAGTCCTTGTTCTTTGTGTGGCTGCACAAAAGAGGGAGCCTGTCTCTCCTGATCTTATTTCCCCCCCCCCCCAACCTTCTATATGGGAGGGGCACTATTAATCTGTATGGGGCTGGGGGAAGATTTATTGTAAAAAGTAAACTTGGATTTGCCAGGCCATGTGCACTTGGGAATGGAGCAGCTCAGGGCATCTTTCCCCTTTATTAATAGTGGTGGGACTAAAATTCCATACAGAGATCCCCATAAATCCCATCCAACCCCACAAATCCTATCCAGAACCCACAGAAAGCCCCCCCGCACACACACGCACACCAAAATCCCATCCATAGTGCCACATAAATCCCATCCACCTGCCAAAAAATCCCATCCAGCCTCCCAGATTCCATGGAGTCTCCTATAAATCTCATCAGGCCTTCCCCTAAAATCCCTGTAGAGCCCCCATAAATCCCATCCACACCCCATAAATCCCATCCAAAAACCCCTATAAATCCCATCCAATCCAGCCCCTAAAATTCCATCCAGTCCCCACAAACTACTGTGCAAATCTTCCTCCTAATATCCCATCCAGATCCCTCCTGTGCCCCCAAGCAGATGCTTCTGGGAGTCAGTCTCCTTGTGCAGCCATTGTCCATGCGGGCCTAACTGGCACTACAGAGCAGAGATACAGCCCCCACCCCACATTTCTGAATGCGGGGAGGGCTCGTCACAGTTGTGCTTGGCTGCAGAAGCTGAGAGCTTGGGGTACACAGGTTTATGGGAAGCTGCAGGAGGAGGGAGGGAGGGAGGCTGGGGTGGGGGGTAGCACTGGCAGATTCAGTTCCCAAACAATAGCCTTAAAGTGGGTGGCAGATGTATGTGCGGGTGAGTGAGTGGGCTGTGTGTTGGAGAGGGAGCCCTGGGAGGTAGGTGAGGGTTGCTGGAGTGGGGTGTTTTTGCCTATTCGGGCTAGGGTGAATGTGGGAGAGGGAGGGAGGTGCCAGCATGCAGAAGGTTGTGGGAGTGTTTGACTGTATTTGGAAGCCGGAGTGCATGTGTGATTGCAAGGAGCATGTGTATAAAGAGGTACTGGCAGAACATCTGTGGGAAGGAGAGGAGTGTTTGATGGGGGTGGGGGACAATAGCCGTGTGGTTCCATTGTTTGTGTGTGTGTGTGTGTGTGTGGAGCAGCAGTATGGTTGTGCGTCAGAGGGGTAAGGGAAGGAGTCTGGGTTTGGAGGAGAGGCAGTGTGGTAACAGTGTGTGTGGCTGTGTGTGCGTGGGAGACAAGGTAAAGTGTGGGTCTGTGTGGGGGCAAACAGGTAGGCAGTGTGTAGATGTGTTGGAGATGGGGCAAGACAGCAGGTTCCTCTGAGTGTGTGTGTTGGTGTGGCAGTGTGTTGTGTGTGCGTTGGGCAGCAGTGTGTGGTGCTGCATGTGTGTTCGGGATGGCGGTGTGTGGTGCTGTGTGTATGCATGCATGTTGTGGTGGCAGTGTGGTATGTGTGTGTGTTGGGGCAGCGGTGTTTGTGTTTGGTAGGGCTGTCTGCGTGCTGGGGGTGGCAGTGTGTGGTGCTGCATGTGTGGATGTGTTGGACGGTGTGGCAGTGTGTGTGTGTGTTGGTGTGTGGTGCTGCGTGTGCACTGGGGGTGGCAGTGTGTGTGCATGTGTTGGTGTGGCAGTGTGTGCATGTGTTGGTGTGGCAGTGTGTGCGCTGGGGTGGCAGTGTGTGGCGCTGCATGTGTGCGTGTGTTGGTGTGGCAGTGTGCGTGTGTTGGTGTGTTAGTGTGTGTGTGCTGGGGCAGCAGCGTGTGGTGCAGCGTGTGTACAGTGGCTGCGTATTGGGTGGAGGCTGTTGTGCGTGTGCTGGGAAGTGTGAGGTAGAAGCAGCGTGTGGAGCCTCCATGTATGTGTACGTGTGACCCCTGACAGGCCCCCCTCCCTGCTGCTCCAGGCTGGGCTGCTGCTGCGGAGCTGCCCCAGACGCTCCCGGGAGGGGGCCTGGCATCCTTTCATCTGCAGCAGGCTGGAGAGTGGCTGGAGCTGGCTAGAGCTCTCCTCTTGCTGGCCCTGCATCACCCCTCCCCCGCCCTTTGGCTTTGATGATCATCAGCCTCTTCATGGTGAAATACACAGACCTGGGAATCTGTGTGTGTGTGTTGCAGGCTTACACAAACATGCACAGGCATGCATACACACATCATCCACACACACAGAGATACAAACATGCACAAACACGCACGTGCAATCAGTCTGAAAGCCCGGCTGTGAATGCCCCCGGGGAAGTGGCCTGCATGCGGTGAGAAACAGGGGCTTTGCAGCAGGAACTCCATTCCCCCCAGCCCAGGGGTGCCTCATCCCACAGCAGCAGCCGGAGAGGGCCCGTGGATGAAGCCAGCACTCCTGCTGACGATGGCAGGCAGGCCCCAGTGGCCTCATGCACGGCAGGAGAACGGGGGGGGGGGGGGCCAGGCTGCCCTCATTGGTGGCTGCTAAATTTAGGAGCCTGATTATAGTTCGGGCCTTGGAAAGGAGAGAGGAAAATTCCCATCAAACGGACAAAGGGCATGAGCGCACGTGGGAGACAGAGACACATGCAGCACAAGTGTGCGAGAGACACATGCACAGTGTCACACTCAGTCACACACACAGGCAGCCTCCTTCACATACACAATCACACACAAAATCTGTGTCAGTCTCTCTCCCATACACAGTCTCCTATACACCCAACCAGCATCTCTCTCCCATCCTCCCACACCACCCCGCTCTGTGAAGGGCCAGCTGGCTCACCCACCCTGCAGAGGGAATCCACCCCCAACCCTATTGACACTGCCCATCCCCCACTTGCCTGCTGACTCCCTGTGACAGGTGCTGCAGGTTAGGGTTAAATGAGCTGGTCGCAAGGGAACTAGGCTTCAAGCATAGGGGAGGTCCTTGGGGGAGCCCCGTGGAGGGCCCCTATGTACTTAAGTTTCCAATAAACCCTGGAGGGGCACTAATTCAGGGGGGGTTAACTCAGCCCATCCCACTGCTGCCCTGGGAATGAGCTGTGGTCCTGTATCTCACACACAGACTCCCTGACAGCGTCTCCTGGGTGCCCCTCCTCATTTCTCTTCTGCAAAAAGAGTGGGCGGTCAGAGCTCCCAGCTGCTTCCATCTCCCTCCTGCCATAACACTGAGCATCTGAAAATAGCTCCCTCCATCTTCGGAGCCTCTCCTGGGGGTGAGGGAGTGTGAGCTCTGTGCTACCAGATGGGGCCCGGATCCTGGCCTCTTGGCAAGAGAAGAACTGGGCCTGACGCCAACCTGTTGTCTCTGGGATACATTCAGCCTCTGTTCCCACCCCCATGCCTGAAGCATCAGTCGACGTGGGGAGGGGGACTGAGGGTAACAGCGCACATCCAGCAGGGAGTGAGCCCATGACAGACATGGGAAGAGGACAATATTGGCCTTTCACTCCTCTTCAGTGTTGCTATTCTGCCTACGTTGGTACTGGGCCCCCACCATCTCTGCACAGTGCCCGTGGCACCAGCGGGGTGGAGAGGAGCTCCCCTATGCCCCTGAGGTCCCCATCATCCCTATACCTGCTTCCCCCAGCCCACTGCTCCCATTGTGTCTCTTCCCGCCTGCCCTCCCCATGATGTGTTTACAGTCTCCCTCCCGCAGCCATTTCTCCAGGCCTGTCTCGATGCTGGAGAGGGAGGGCCAGGCGAGCAGGTGTCTGCTCAGACAATGGCGCTGCTTTGTTGGGCTGCAGTGGGAGGTGGGGGTGGGGAGAGGAGAAGGAGAAAGAGGGAAAAAAAAAAGGTCAGCAGCAAGCTACCCTTACACTGGGAGATGGAGCCTGGGCTGCATCTTCCTGCTGGCAACAGTGCAGCCTGCCCGGGGTTATGGGGTCATGTCATGGGGGGAGTTTGTGGCACTCGGGCAGGGACTAGAATACTGCCATGATGGGAGCATTTGAGATCTAGGGTGTCTATGGCGTGAGAGGGAGGGATAGATGGATGGGGTGGATGGGTAGAGGACACGTATGGGAAGATGGAGGGGTGCATGGGGGTGGAGGAATAGAGGTATGTGCATGGGGTAATAGCCAAGGTGTAGGAGGTTGGTAAAGTTATAAGCAACTAGAAACAGGGTCTTGTAATGGGAAATGTTTGGTAAGGTTGGCCACCAGCTCTCCCTATAACAATTAGGTGACTGGATAGTTTAGAGAGGTGTAAATGGGGTCAGATAGATGGTGTTCACCCCACTGTTGCTTCAAACAAAAGACTAGCTGGGGTCTCTAGAGCATCGGGGGAACCAGGGGCTGGGATCCCCTCTCCCTCCATGGCCAATGTCTGGAGATGACAATGGAAGTCATGCAGTATGCCAAATTCTGGGGCATTGTTCATCCCCATTTTCCATCTGCCTTCTGTGCCACTTGAACCAGGCTGTTTGCTGGTGGTCTGCAGTAATCTACCCCTCTCTTCTGCCCCCAACCACATCCCACATCGTTGCCCTTGAACTGCCCCACCAATACAACACCAAAGAGTTGGACCTAAACCTCCTAGGGCCTGGTTCTCAGTCACAGCCCAGTGAGACATGCTTCAGGCACAATGGGTATGAAACACCAGCAGCACAGAATGGCAATTCTGGGCACTTGCTTTACACAAGATGAAGCGTGTGCGTGCTAATTTTGTGTGTTATATGTGAGTTGATTATGTGTACATGTGAGTTGGTTAGGTGTGCACGTGTGAACGTTGGTCGTTTTGTGGGCATCGGTTGCATGCTTTCACAACATTCCTACTTCAGATCCAAGGTTCTGCTTATGTGGTGTAAATCTGGAGTAATCAATGTATCTCAAAGTAACCCACATCAGTACCTGATTCCTGCATTCCAAACCAGCCAATCAGCTGGGAAACAAGCAAATTTCCAGCCAGACAGTTGGAAAGTCTCAGCTCCCAGAAGGCCCCTCACCCATAGTCAACCCCCAGCAATGCCAACACTGGGGGGATACAAACAGCCTATGCTAAAGAATAGCTAGCAGCACCCAATGTATTGGAAGATCTCAGCGTCTAGGGATAACCACGACTTACACTTTCCTGCATTTATTTTCCTCCCAGTCTGTAAGTTCCCCATCTTCAAGCATCTGATGAAGTTGGATTTTCTCCCATGAAAGCTCATGCGATAAATAAATTCATTAGTCTTTAAAAGTGCCCCAGGACTCATTTGTTTTAGGGATAAACAGCTTCTCCTCCTGTTGGAGAGAGACCCAGTCTGCTTTTTCCCACTTCAGAACTGTAGGCAAAAATGTGGGAGGGATAAAAAACAGCTAGCAAAATCCACTTTCTAGCAAAAATTGTGTGCCTTCAAATCTGCATTGGGTTATTAACCCTTTGATCCCTTCCTGAGGTTGAAGTTGTGTAAGGAGTGAGTTTATTCTTAATATAGCATGGGCCAACGATGTATTTTCCCTTCGCTCTATTCTCAGGAATGGCTGAACTGTTTTAGCTGAGGTTTGCCCCAAAAGTTCTTCCTGAGGCAGACACCTGGCCTGGAAAACTTCAGGCCAGATGGTTAAAATGTGTCAAAGTTATAAGTAATTGGAAACAGGCTCTGACAATGGGAAGTGTCAGGTAAATACGAGCTCTGTCTATACTAGAGAGATTTTTAAATGCAATGTTACTTACAATTGAGTTTGTTAAAGTGCCATTGAATAGCTGCTGGGGTTCACCCTGTCCCTCCATGCATTCCCAGTTGGCAGGGTTGGTGACAGGAGGGCTAGAAAGTGAAAAAGAAACACAAACTGAGGGAAGAATTAATTTTCTTTACATAAATGTATAAGAAAACAATATTAATGCTGTACTAATAATATATAACAAGGGGTTCTCCTAGAAGTGAGAGGCTGAGAGTATAAATGTTATAAATCAATATCTATCTATCTATCTATCTATCTATCTATCTATCTATCTATCTATCTATCCATCCAGTCATTCATCCCATGCCCAACCCTCTTATCTACCTCCCTACCATCCATCCCTATACATACACCTATATCTATCCATCTGTAAATATTAATCTGTCACTCTACATATCTCTTCATCAATTCATCTCTATTTGTTTCTCCCCATAATCTCTCTCTACCTATCTACCTATCTATACACAGTTAAATCTATGTAGATACACTTCTTATACATAGTTATTCATCCAGCAATATCCATCCACAACATATGCTGTCTAAGCACATATGGTCCAAGGAGGTATACAGTGCAATAGGAAGAAAGGGGAGGGTGTGTGTTGAATGGGGAGAAATATATCCATCACAAAAACTAGGCCCCCTAGCCTCCTGCTGGGGGGGAGTGTGTGTTTGTCTCTGAACAGCCCACCTCATCTCTCTCATTCTCTCCCTTTCATCCTTTCTGCAGGGAGAGTGGCATTTTAAAAGAAAACATAAAGACCCAGCAGTTCCTCTCATTCAGTGAAGACTCAGTGACTCCCCACTCCTTACATACACATCTGGGCTCAAGTCTCCTCCCCCACCCCCACCCCGCCTTCCGCCTGCCTCTTGCCCCTGCCTGCCCCCCTCTGGCCAGATGTGCATCCAGGCGGAGGGGTTCAGCTGGGAGGTGCTGAGGCCAGGGGAGCTGGAACTACTTTTCACCAGCAGCAGCAAGCAGCAGGAGCCGACCGAGGAAGCTCCAGTCTGACTCTCATTGTGTGTGTGTGGGGTGAGACGCGGAGGCAGGCACAGGAGCTCCTGTAAAGCCTCCAGCCCACGCAACTTTCCCACCAGGGTTCCCCCCCCCCACACACACACACCGAGTTAACCCCCCTCCTCCTTCTTGCACCCCCCCCACCCCCGGAACCCCCCCCCCCCCCGCTCTAGGAGTTCACTTTTATTTTTGTGCACAAGTTGCTACATCTTTGGAGGAAGAAAGAAGCCATAGGAGCAAGAAACTGGGGTCAGCTCGCCCCCTTGGGAGAGATTTGGGGAGAAATCCCTCCTTTTAAACCCAGCTCCCTCCCTCCTTGGTTTTTTTTTTTTTTTTTTTTTTTGCATTTGGTAGGTTCTTTATTTTTTTTTTTTTTTTTGCGGTGGGGGGAAGCCTCTGGAATCTCAGGTGTTGGGCTCAAAGGGATTGGAAAGTCCCCCCCCCCCATTTCAGGGGAGTTTGGGAAACTTTGAATGGGAGGAAAGATTTCAGCCTGGGAAGGGAAACCCTGAAATCCTCCCCCCTTTGCAGGAGATTTTGGGGATCCCTCCATCCTGGGATCCGCCCCCCATGGATTTTTCTGGGGTTGCAAGTTTCCCCCCTCCGCTGTTTTAATTTGGATTTTCAAGTCGCCACCGAGCAGCGCGCGTGTGTCCTCCACCCTGCACCAGCGCTCAAGGGGGGATTCCTGTGGTGGAGGGGGGCGCAAAGCAAGGGGAGCTGGGGGGAAAAATGCCTTCCGTGATGGAAAAATCCGGCCCGGCCTCCGGGATCCTGTCGAGGAGCCGGGCGAAGTCGGCCACCAATGGCAACCATCAGACCTCAGAGGATGAGAGCAGTGAAGAGGAGCATTCGCACGGTGAGTGCCAGAGGGGCACAGCTATTGTGCGAGGGGCCGGGAGCCACACACAGATCACGCGTGCGTGTGTCCCGGCACGGGAGCCGGCGAGGATGCTTTACTCGCGACACGCCTGACACGGCGCCACGGGTGTGCGCAAAGGGGGGTCCGCGCCACGCGGGCGGTCTGGGCTGGGGGGATCGTGACGTGCCACGCGTGTGGACGCGGGGCAGGTCACGCCCCGCCCCGTGGGGGAGGAAAACTCCGCTGGCGTGCGAGGGTCAGGGGTAGGGACTGCGAGCTGACAACTTCCCGGCCGGGCTGGGGAAGTGACAGGGGTTGGCCCGGCTCCCCCAGAACCAGGGTGCGCTCGGGTGGGTGCGATGCTACCTCCCCTGGTGACTTGAACGAGCCCCACTTTGGCGTCGCGGGGTCCCCCCTTCACCTGGCGTCCAGCGGGGAGAGGCGGTGACCCTCGCCCCTACAGCTAGCTAGGCGGCCCGGGACCAGAACACTGGGGCGTTATTTCTCCTCCAGCCCCAGCCGGGGCCCGATCCGGGGGAGGGGGCAGCCCCTTCCCGAGTTTAGCCCCAGAGGGAGCAGAGGGGCGCTCCCGGCTGAACAAAGAGCCGAGGCATCCCTGGGAGCAGCTCGACCCCATTGTCCCCTGGCGCCCTCGTGTGTGCCTGCCTCCCAGCGTCAGTCGGGTTTGAGCGCCCCCCCGCACACCAGCAAGGGATGGGGGGGGGGCAAGGAAATCGGAGAGGCCGATTCCTCCCACCGGCCATGTGGAATCCGTTTGGGACCGGGGGGGGGGAGCAGGGCGAAGGGCGGGTCTGCTGCTTGGACGCCCTCCCTTGCCAGCCCTGTGAGCCCATCAGTAAGGAAACGGGGTCCACACCTCCGCGACCTCTCGACTTCCCCCAAGTGTGGGGGGCGGCCCCCGCCCCAGCTGGCCAAACTCCTGGGAAATCTAACCCCGCCTCCCTCCCGGCGGGAGCGCCTGTCACAGCTGTGCCGCAGCCAGCCACCACCCCCTGCGGGGGGGTCGTGCATCCTAGAGGGTGGGGGGTAGATTGTGTGCAGGAAGGGGGCAGCTACCTGGGTGGTACCATCAACAGCTGGGAGCCCTTCCCATCTTATCTGCCCTGCGGGTGCGGGATCCCCCAGGAGCAGCCCCCCCCCCGCCACCATTGCCCCCTCCCTCGCGTGTGTTTCTTGGGCCCTATGCCGGAAAGTGAAAGCAGGGCAGCTCCAGTCCTTGGCAGGCGCTGGCTAAATGCTTCCAGATCAGGCTGCAGCTGTGACAAGTCAGGCTCCCTGGGAAAGGGAGCCAGGGGTGGGGTAGGGAATAGAGAGGGGAATGGGATAGGGTGACCCCCCCTCCCCCGCCAACCAGAGCGTCTAGGGCGAGTTGGCTTGGCCAGTTCTGAGCTGCAACTTCCTCGGGATGGGGGCTGGCCGGGTGCTGGATGCAGTCACCTCTGGGGAGGGCTGTCTGGGCTGATTAACAGCCGCGCAACAAAGCTGCCCTGTCGTTTGGGAAGTGCGAGAGAAGCTGGACTTCTCCGACAGTGTTTAGGAAGCCTGGAATTTCCAGGGTGGAGGAATCACTGCTGTATTGGGGCCTGCACTGATTGGGAGGTGAGAGCTCCCCACCGAGCCCCCCGTCCCCAGCTCACTTCCTGCAGCACAGCACCCCCTAGTGTTGCACGGGGGCATTGAGGTCAGCACTGGCTGCAGGGCAGAGCACCCCCTGCTGGCTCCCTGCAGCACAGCACCGCCTACTGATGGCTGGAGCATTTGGGGTCAGCAGTAGACCGTAGGCAGAGCGCCCCCTGCTGGGCCACCGCTTCCTGCAGCACCCTGGGGGTGCCTCAACCAACTCGAGTCACATCCCAGCCCTGCTCTGTGCCAGCTCAGAGCTCACAGGAAAGTCCAGGACTACCCTCCCTTTGGGGGAGGGGTTGGGGGCCTAACTCCTGGGTTCTCTCTTTCAACTGCAGCTGCTCTCTCACACCTGCCCTTCTCCTTCCCTTGTAGACAGCATGATCCGGGTGGGGGCCGATTACCAAGCTGTGATCCCTGAGTGCAAGCCAGGTAAGGGTACTGGTGCCATCTGGATTCCTGCTGGGCGCCCCCAGAGGCAGCCAGGGGCCATGCGTTAGAAATCCTCTCCATGCCTCCAGGACCAATGGCTGTGCCCTCTCCCTTGCCCAGTGATGGGGGGGGGGCAGAGAGAGGAGTGTGGGGGTTGGTCTGTCTGCAGGCAGCCTTTCCCCCCCACATGCTGAGAGAGCCTCCTCCCCCAAGCTAATGGCTGGGTGGGCTTAAATGGGGGCACTGGGCTCTGTTAAGGTTTCAAGGGGTGGAGGAGCAGAGGGGAAATATATCCTTGTTTCCTCCCTGCATGGTGTTCACCCCTGCCAATGCCCCACCTCCCCCATTACTAGAAGCAGAGCAACATGTCTCTCCTCCCCCACTTGTGCACTGGTACAGCAAAGAGCTTTTCCTGGCACAGGGCCACAGATGCCTCTGCTGCCAGCTGGGCTACTGGGGGGCTCAGTACAGTTGCTTTTCTCTCAGTGGGGCTCTGGGTTGGTGGTGGGGGAGTGCCCAGGGCTGGCAGAGCTGTGCGTCAGGATTAAGGAGCACTGGAAGAGCTGTGTGTGTTTGTGCTGGCGGAGAGATCTTGGTCCCTGCATTTTGTGGGGTGAGTCCTAGAGCAGAGTAGGGGGTTGGGGGCAGCATGATGGGTGCGGCCCAGCAGTTACTGGAGGAGGGAAAGCTCTGTGCTGACCTTTGTCTCCTGTCTGTCTGATGCAGAAAGTCCTGCTCGCTACAGCAACAAGGAGCTGAAAGGGATGCTGGTCTGGTCACCCAACCATTGCGTGTCTGATGCCAAATGTGAGCAGCCCCTGGCCCTATCATTAGCACATGGGCACTGCAGCTAAGGCCCCCACTGGCTAGGGCTGTCCCCCCTCCCAGTCCCCTGTTTGAGCACAGCACCAGCCCAGAAGCCCCTGGCACAGCAACCCCCCCCTCCATTCCTGCAGGGCTACAGCCCATCCCAGCCCAGCACATGGCACCTGCCCTAGCCAACTTACCCAGTGCACTGTGCCCCAGCCCACTGCACTGCCCATCTTTCTCAGCTCAGCCCCTACTCATTTGCCAGCCCAGCATGGTCCTCCCCCTCCTCTAGCTCAGCTATCTTTTGTGCCCCAAAACCTAGCATGCATCCCCTAGCCCAGTGCACTGCTCCTGCCTGCAAACCTGACCCTCCAAGACCATTGTGCTGCCCCTTCTCCCCCTTTCCTTGGCCCAGCAACCCCCTCTGCCCTGTCCTGCCCAGCATACCATCCCCTTCCCCCTCTCTCTGCCTATCCCACGGATGTTATAGATGAGTCATTTCTCCCCCTTCAGTTCTGGCTCCGCCTCCAGTGAAGTTTAGGAATGGGGGAGGTGGCTGTGGAGTCCCTGATTGACAGCTTTGCCCCCTCCTCTTAGAGATCAGCTTCTTGCACTGGGAGCAGGGGAGGGTGGGCTTAGACAGAGTGCCTGGCCTGTCATTCCCACCCTGCCATTGGGTGAGATGGGGGACTGGAGGGGTGTTGCACTTGCTGAAATTAGACCCCAAAATAGAGGGACAAACATTCAGTCTCACAGCATCACTTCTCCATCCCCATGCATACCACCATTGACCAGACATCCTGCCCTGTGTGCAACTCTGTGTATCACACATCTGCCCCGCATCAGACACACCATCCCACGTGCACCTACATGTATCAGATACACTGCCTATGTGCAGACACACCACCCCATACAGCCGCCCATTACACACACCCACCCCACATGCACATCCTGCATCAGGCATGCCCCTGCATGCATCCCCCTAAATCAGGCACAACTGTGAACACATAGCCAGTATCAGCCCCCTCCCATACACAGACCCAGTGTTGGACACTTCCCTCCCGACATTCATTATCACACCAACCCCCACCCAACACACACCTGGCATCACACCATCTCCGTCATGCATGTGCTGCACTTTCTTAGGCTGATCTGTACAGTGGACATGATGCCTGGGGTGGTGGGATTTGGGGAGGAGGGGATGGTTTTGCACGAAGGGATTGTCCTGATGACTTCTCTCTTTCTCCTACCCCAGTGGACAAATACATCGCAATGGCCAAGGACAAGCATGGCTACAACATTGAACAGGTAGGGGCATGCCTCACTACCCACTCTGCATGGGACAGCTGCATGGGGATAGATCCCCCAGAGTTTGGCCCTTCTGATTCCTGTGTCCCCCAGGATCCAGGGATGCTATCCCATCTTACCTCACTATGCCCTGGAATCCCTGACACAGCCCTCCAACACAGACACCAGGATGCTGCCTCGTCTTTGAGATACTGACCTCCCCCCATCTCACCCCCTCCATTGCCCTGGGGATGCTGACACCTCCCAACCTGTCTCACCACCTCCCCCAACCCCAGGAACACATCACCTCTACCCTACCCTAAAGCCATCTTAATCCCCACCCTAGGTCATCACCTTCTTTTCACCCTGGGATGCTCCCCTTTCTCCCTCCCCACCCCCATGGCTGCTGCTGCTCCTCTCATCCCCATCTCGCCCCAGGCCCTGGGGATGCTGCTGTGGCACAAACATGATGTGGAGAAGTCTCTGGCTGACCTGGCCAACTTCACGCCCTTTCCAGACGAGTGGACGGTGGAGGACAAGGTGCTATTCGAGCAGGCATTCAGCTTCCATGGCAAGAGCTTCGCACGCATCCAGCAGATGGTATGTGCCCGTCACTCCCCCCCCCCAGACAGCAGATGGTTCTTACAACTCATCCCCTGCAAACAAGGAAATGGTACATTCCACTGGACCCTCCTCCTTCACACAACCAGCACATGGTACCTACAATCTCCAGGCAGCTGGCACACAGCACCTGCCCTCTGCCTTCCCACCAGCAAATGGTACTTGCCACCCCACCCCCACAACCAGCAGATGGCATGACCCACACTGCCTCACAACCAGCAGATGGTACCTACTGTCCCTCCTGAAACCAACAGAGTTGGCATATGCTATCCTACAGCTGCTCCCCTAACCCAGCCATCATATAATATGTTCCATCCACCCCCACCCAGCAGACTGCATCGCTCATACACCCAGCAGATGGTATATGCCACCATATTCTCATCTCCCCCTGCTGCCAACAGATGTGGTGTATGCCAGCCCCCCTGCCCTGTGTGATGGTTGCACCTCACCTCTATGGGGGCTTGGCTTGGAATGTGGGTGGGAACTTCCTAGACCCTTCTTAGCTGGGGGCCCAGCTTCCTGCCTCATGGGGACCCTGGCAGACATCTTCCTCTCCCCATGCAGGCATCCCATCCCTACCTCCAGTTGTCCTCCTCCCACACCAGCATCTCCCCTCCTCACTCTGCTCAGTATGCCACCCCCCTGTCATCTTCACCCCTCTGTCAGCATCCCATCCCTACCTTCAGTCTCCCCGCTTTCTTCTCCTCCTGGCATCTACCCCCCCCCCCCCCCCCCCCCAACCCCCAAAAATCCCCCCCCCCACATATCCCCTTTGTCCCCCCCCCCCCACACCCCCCGTCTCTTCTCTCCCCCCCCCCCCCCCCCCCCCCCCCCCGTCTTCATCTCCCATCCTGGCATCCCATCACTACCTCCAGTCATTTCCCCACACTCCAGGCACCTTCTCCTATCTCCATCCTATCCCTCCCTTGAGTCTTTCTCCCCACTCAACAAGCATCTCCTTCCACTCCAACTCCCACTCCCTCCCCTTCCTGGGCATCCCTTCCCTTCTCCTTCCCCCAACAGTCAGTCTCCTCAGCACCTTCACCACTCCATTCCCAGACATCAAATTCCCTACACGTACCCCCACCAAGCACCTCAGCCCCTCCCCACCCAGGTATTTCACCCACTCCCCTTTCTGCCCCCCAGCTCCCTGACAAGCTGATTCCCAGCCTGGTGAAGTATTACTACTCCTGGAAGAAGACCCGGAGTCGCACGAGTGTCATGGACAGACAGGCCCGCCGGCTGCTCAGCAAGAAGGAGAGGGATGACAGGTGGGGTAGGGTGGGGGGTTTGGCAGTGTTGGGCAAGGTGAGGGAGGGTGCAGGTTGGATGGTAATGGAAGGCAGATGGTGGGGCCATGGGGGCTTGTGGGGGACAGACTGGGAGGGCACTTGGGGGGCAGGAGGTCTTGGTACAATCCCCTCTAACCCATGCCATGCTCCCCCCAGTAACGACGAGATGGAGGAGGGACGGGCAGCCAGCGAGGGGGAGTTTGATGCCATGGACCCCAAGAAGGAGGTGAGGGGTTGGGGGTGAGTGTGCTCATGGGCAGGTGGCAGGGGAGGGCCATCCTGGTCTCAGTGCTGAGATGGGCGGTGGGTTCTGGGCTTCAGTGGGTCACTAGAAGGTGCTGTACTACAGGGGCAGTGTGGGGAACTGTCATGGGGTGCTGTGCCACAGCAGGGGTCCTAGGGAGCACTCTGTCAGACCATCTCCATTCCCTGCCCAGCCCAGCTACCAGAAGCTGCCAAGCAGCCGGCCGGGCCCAGGGTCTGGCTCGGGGCCCGTGAGGAAGGAGACACAGCTCTCTCAGTATCGGCACCACCCTCTGCGCTCGCGCCGGCGCCCCCCCAAGGGCATGTACTTGAGCCAGGATGACATTGCCGACATCTCGGCCAGTCCCGACGTGGGCACCCTGGCACTGCGCCACCTCGACTCGCAGCTCGTCTCCCTCAAGCGCCAGGTAAGCCCTCATCTCCCTCCCCCCCCCCACCCCCCCCCAACCCCCCAGCCCCTATGGGGGCACCTGGGGGGCTAATTCGGAAATCGCCAGCCTCCACCCCCACCGCCCCCCCCACCACTCAGTGCCCGCCGCCCCCCCCCCCCCCCCCCCCACCTGCCCAGGTCCAGTGCATCAAGCAAATCAACAGCAGCATGAAGCAGGCCCTGGAAGGCGGGATTGACAAGCTGCGGCCGCCGGAGGTGAGATGAAGGGCACTGATCCCTCGTCTAGGGGGACAAAGGAAGCGGCTCCTGTTGTGGGAGGTGAAGTGCTGGGCCCAAGGGTTGTGGAGAGGAAGGACAAGTGCAGCACCAGAGAGAGGGTGGGGCCCCAGGGAGGGAGGGCAGGGGGAGGGATTGGGGGCTGAGTCCCAGCGCCAATGCTCTCCACTCTCCTGCCAGGGGAACGGCAAGTTCAACTCACGCTGGACCACGGACGAGCAGCTACTGGCTGTGCAGGGTGAGCCAGGGCTGGGGGGGCTCCAGAGAGCTTGGGTCCCCTTGTGCCATGGGTGGCTCCTGGGTATCTAAGTGTCCCCAGCCCTTCCCCCTAGGGAGTAGTTGGTGCTTCCCCTTCTTCCCCCCAAGGGCTTATGTGGGTAGCTAACCACAGACCCCCTCCCATATCTTGTGGCTGTCTCCCCTCCCCACCCCCGCAGCGGGCAGTAATCCTGCTGTCCATGGGTAGCTAACCCTCTTCCTCCTCTCCCCAGCCATCCGCAGGTATGGGAAGGACTTCCAGGCTGTGGCCGGGGTGATCGGCAACAAGACACTGGCCCAGGTGAAGACCTTCTTTGTCAGCTACCGGCGCCGTTTCAACCTGGAAGAGGTGCTGCAGGAGTGGGAGGCTGAGCAGGGGGGCTTCCCAGGGGGTCGCTCCCCCCCCCACGACACCAAGAGCTCCAGTGCCTCACTGGCCAGCAGCGAGGATGATGATGAGGTGAGGAAGGCCTGGGACCCCTGATCTGCACCCACAGACCGCTCTCCCCCGGTCCCAGCCCAGCTGGTTTCCCTGAATCCAACTAGTAGCCCTCTGTGATCCCAGCCATCAACTCTGCCACATGCAGTTCCCTATTCTGCTACTTCTCTTAGTGCAACCCATGACTCCTTGCCCTGGGTAGCCAGAGAGCTCAGCAAGGCCCATCAGTCCCACCCGTGGCTCCCTGCCCTGTCAGCCCATGGCACCCACACAGCTCAGCCAAGGCCCATCCATGCAACCTATGGCCCCTTGCAACCACACAGCTCAGCAAGGCCCATCCATGCAACCTATGGCCCCTTGCAACCACA
>ML685770.1:1774028-1833659 GCA_007922175.1 Pelusios castaneus | reverse complement strand
GGCTCAGCAAGGCCCGTCATCGGACCCACGTCTCCCTGGGCGCCCCACACAGCTCCCTGATCACTCTGCTCTCTCCTTGCAGGTGCAGATCACAGCTGTGTCCCGCTCTGCCCAGCAGCAGCCGCAGCCCCCGGCGTCCACCCCAGCGGCTTCACCCTCTGCTTCCCCCCGGCTGCCGCCCACCACGCTGTCACAGCCTCCCCCCTTGCTTCGGCCCACCCTGCCCACAGCGCCTACGCTGCACCGCCAGCCACCCCCCCTGCAGCAGGGACGCTTCCTGCAGCCCAGACTTTCACCCAACCAGCCCCCTCCACCACTCATCCGGCCTGCTGCCTCCCGCCCCCATGGCCGGGGGCCTCAGCACCCCTCCCCGCTGGTGGGTGTGGCCCTTGAGCCCCCTCCCCCCTCCTCCAGCTCCCTCTGAGGCTGGGGGAAGGAGGACAGCTGGAGCTACTTGCTTCCTTGGGGTCCTGGATCCTGCTTAGCTAAGGGAGCAGGGGCTCTATCTACCCCATAGCAACACACTGGGGGGTGTCTCTAGGACCCACCCACACACTCCCACTAGCTGGGCTTGGAAACCCCCCCCCCCAAGGGAGGAGAGAAACTGAAGGACTTGCCTTGGGTGAAGGCCCCCCCACACCCTGGTCCATTCAGGCTTCTGGGCAGGAAGGGGAGTAAGTACCAATTCCAGCTGTAGGGAGCCACAGGGGAGGGGTTACTGGGGGGAGGGGGATTCTTTATGCGTAGAGGGATCTGTTCAATGAGGTGGTGCACCCTCTACTGGTGAGCTGTGTCCAGTGTGGGGCAGAGGCCCCTCCTCAACCCTGGCAGCCCAGGTGATTGAAGGAGCTTGGGGGTGGGCTGACAATGGCCTCAAGCTGTTGAGGGGCAGGAGTAGTATAAAAAGCCCATCTCCAAAACAAGGGGCCCAATTCCCTTGCCTGGGGGAGGGGAGCCCAGCCCTGGCCCCCAGGGGGCCACCTGAGCACCATGGTCCAGGTAGGTGGGCAAACAGCAATAACACTGGGTGAGGCACTTGTGAGGGAGCATTGAAGAGGCCTTGGAAGAAGCACAGAGCTGGGGGGGATGTCAATCATGCCCTTCCCTCCAATTAGAGGACAGCAGCTCAGCCGCACCTGCGCAGTCATAGGGCACAGAGGAGACACACCCTGTGCTGGGTGCACACTGCCCTGCTGGGGGTGGGGCTACTGTGGGCAATGGGGCATCCATAGATGGGGTGTGTAGCTGCAGCCCCTGGGGGAAGGCTGCATGGGGGAGGGAGGCACCATGGGGCAGTTTCTGTTCCCTGCTGCATTTTCAATAAAAATATTTTACTATACGCATCCGAGGTCCATCGCTGCGCCACCCTCAGCCCTTGCCACACAAACACCCTGCCTCACTCTCTCATGCCACCCCAGTCTCCTCCACCTCCCTCAGCCAACCACCCTATGCCCAATTGCTCTTGCTGGCAGCTCCCTCCCCATGGCCTAAACATTGCCACAATTCCCATGCTCAGGAGGGGCTGGGCAGGGCTTGGCCAACAGGCACATCACATGCCCCGCAGGCTCTGGGCTTCAAGCAGGCTGAGCCACCGCCCATCTGGGTACTTCACCCAAGACCTAGGGTCAATGCCGCAGCCCCCTACCCCGATAGTGACTGATGTGGCTGCCCCAGCAAGGGTATGGGCTGGGGCTCAAATGATTGGCTCGTCAGCAGGTTGTGTCGCACCTTGCCGCAAACCTGGTCCCACAGTAACTATTTCCTTAACCTCTGTCGACTGGGGTACAGGCTAAGCAAAGGCCAGCCCCACTGCTAGCTGTAGGGCACGGAGCAGGGCTGAGGAATCAAAGATGGCTGCAGAAGCGGGGCCCCAGCTGCCTGTAAAGCAGTATTTTGACAGCTAGAGTTCTGGCCAAACTGCACTTCTCCCAATGCCAGAAAGGGGGCACAGAGCTGTTTATGTGGCATTGTCCTTACCTCTGGCCTAGTGTGCAGAGAGCAGTTCCTCAGGGTCTAGGAAGGGCCACCCAGGGCCGAAGGAGTGACACGGGGAGGGATACAAAACAGGAGGCCACAGTGGCTCTTTCTGGAAAGTTTTAATCTAGAACCTGAAAAACTACATCAAATCGCAGCTCTGCTCCAGGGATCTGGCAAGGCTAAATCCCTCCAGGAAGGGGCATTGGTAGGATCCAGCCCCCCCCCGGAGGGGCACTACATAGTCTATTCCATGACCCTTCCCTCCCCCCCACCAGCATGGGGCAGCACTGGGGCAGATTTTTATTGTTTTTTTATTTAAAAAAAAAAAAAAAAAAAGAAGGCATTTTCTGATCAGAGTAAAACAAAACAAAAAACCACTCACAAACCGAGGTATCAGTACAGATATATACAGGCTGGGGGAAGGGCAGAGACGGAGGTGGGCAGACCAGCCTCAGGGGCCAGGAAGTACATTTTTTAGCATCACTTGCAAGTGAAGCTATGGTGGGTGGAGAAGCCCAGGGTGGGGTGGAAATAACGGTGCACCAAGCACGCGGGGGGAGGGGGGGGAATCCTGTAGCTAGTGCTGGAGGGTCACCAACAGCGCCAATGCTGGACCCTGAAGCACCAGCTGTGGGGATGCTGCCAAGGCCAGCTGGGACTGGAAAGGAGTATGAGACCCTCTCTCCCTAGCACCACACAGCTGCTGCTCTTCCCTGCCAGGCTGAGAGGGGGGACCCCATTTTCCTCTTGCCCATTCTTGGCTTCAAGTACCAATGCCCCTAACACTCCCGGGCTGTGACACCCCCATACAGTGCTTACCCAGAAAACTGGGGGCAGCAGCTCTGGGCTCAATCAGGGCAGGGGAGAAAGGGGGCCCCCTCTGGCTGCAGGGACCCCATGAGAGCACCCCAGCTGTGTGGGCAAGGCCTCCCCTCTATGTGCTCCCTGGGAGGGGAGGCCAGTCGTTCCAATCACAGCTGAGGCAATGGGGGAAACTGGCTGGAGAGGGGTGGGGGCTCCAGTTTCCAGGCCAGCAAGTAAGTGAAAGGGCCCCCAGCCCAGCCTATGAGGGAATCATTTGGCATTTACAAACAGGCCCCCACCATCATCATCATCCAAAGTCCAGCCTGGGGGGCCCCTATGGGGACAGGCCATGGCTCCCACAGCTGCTCACCCCAGCACAGGGACAGGCCAGGCCAGGACCAAGCACATGGAGGTGGGAGGGGGGGTTCACTCTAGCCCCAGGCTGGACAGTAAGTGCAATAATGGGAGGGGGGGGGGGGGAAGGACTCGCTAGATAGAACCCAGGAGTCCGGACACCCCTCCCCCAGTTGGAACACTAGGTCCCACCACTGCACAGGACAGGCCCCCAGAGGTGCTCCCTGTTACTAGGGAACAGAACTGGGGGGATCAGCCACAGGTGCTCTACTAGGGAGATGCCCCACATGGGACCAGAGGGGAGAGCATCAGCCCTGGGGGGACACAAAGGGGGAAGCTCAGCTACAGCCATAGGCAGGGGACAGGCCCTAGCTGAGAGCTCAAGGCTTCCTGATGCCAAACAGCCCCTCCCCTGCTCAGGGCTAGAGTCCCCTGTGGGGCCTGCTGTGCCCAATGTGGGCCAGGGCTGCCTGCTCCAGTGACTGTGGAGGGAAGCGGGGGAAGAACACCAGAGCTGCCGTGCAGGTTAAAAACATTCTCTTTATTGTCTCTAGGGCTGGAGGCTCAGCTCCCTGGCAGAGCCCCCATGCCTGGTCTGGGGGAGATGTGCTATTAACCACCCCCTACTGTGAGCTGCACAACTGGGGGGTGAGTGCATCCATCTGTACCCCCCCCCATCCAAATAAGGAATAAGCAGTGGGTAAGGGGAGGCTGCAACCAAGAGCCTCTCCGCCCTCCTTCCCCCCCAACCTGTCAGTCAGTCCCTGCTGATTCCCCTGCAATCAGGCCTTGGAAAGGGGCCCATGTGAAGGCTGGGGGGCAGCTGGGGAGGCAGCCAGTCAGTCAAACTGCTCCAGGACACAGCAGGGGGCCGCAAGCCCAGTCACAGCACCCTTCCCACACAGGCCCCAGCACCAGCAGAGCTGGGGAGGGTCTTGTCCTGCTGGACCCTATCACCCCCACCCTGGGCAGGGTCTCAGCCTGGGAGCCCACATGCTACAGCTGGCAGGGGGAGAGGCTGCCAGCCTCCCCCCCCATTAATGCCCAATAGTGGGCACCCACAGGAAGGGGGGGCCTGGCTTTCCCAGCTACCTGTGGCTGCCCTGCCCTGTGGGAGCTGCCCCCAGTGCCCCACCCCAAGCAAGCCATAAGCAACCTGTCTCAAGGGCAACTTGGTGCCGGCAGCTGGACTGGGTGAAAGGCATTGTGGGAAGGGTGAGAGGAGCCGGTGAAAGGCATTGTGGGAAGGCAGGGCTGGACTTCTCTGGCTTTTAAAAGCACTTCTTTTTGGTAAGAGCTCCTGGCCATGGCGGGCGCCTGAGGGGCAGTACCACGATTTGCTGGGAGCCTGCATGCTGGCAGCAGTGGGGGGAGAAGAATGCTATCCATTCTCCCCCGCCTCTGCTGCCACAGCAGGGTATCAAAAAATAAACATTTCTCCAATTAATTACAATCCTGCGAGGGAGAGAAGTGTGTGGCTCTGTGTCCCCCAACGTACTATGGGGGGTGCATGTCTGCACAGGAGCCAGCTGTGCCCCCCTTCCCTGGTGCCCATCCAGGGGAAAGCTGCGGCTCAGCAGTGGGGGAAGGAGGCATTTTTCCATAGCCCCTGTCCTGGTGCATGGCTGTGGGTCTTTGTAAGGTGGGCAGGAGCGTCTCCAATGCCACTCCCCTGGCACACAGCTCAAGGGGGGGAAGGTCTGTGTCTAAGTGCCCCCCTGGCACACCGCTGTGGGGAGATCCTGCAGCTTAGGATCCCCATGTCCTGGCACAGGGGCGTAGGGGTGTCGGGGCACCTGGGGCACAGCGCAGCAGGGGGCTGGTTAAAGCTTGAGCTCGTTGGCCACCTTGGAGGCAATGTTCTTGAAGGCCATGGAGGTGCCCGTTATCCGTTTGAAGCGCACGCCATTGAGCGACAGCCGTGGCAGCTTGCACACCTCCATCTCCCACTGCACGAAGGAGTCATGGCCGGGCGCCCCGTGCATGCAGAGCAGCATGTACTTCTCCTGCAGCTCGCATTGGCAGCTGTTGGCGTCCAGCACCTTGCGGATCTCCTTCATCATCTCGTTGGGCTCCATGGAGCTCGTCGTCTTCATGCTCCAGGTGAAACGCAGAGAGCGTGGCTTGGCCTCCCGGTTCTCATCCCGCTCCTTGTCCCCGCCCACCATGTGAGGTCTGCAAGGGGGAGACAGCGTTAGTGCAGTAGGGGAGCCCCAGCCACCGACATACCCGCTCCCCGGACTGCCCAGCACCCGACCTGACAGCTGGAGGAGGAGACAGAGGCGGTATTAAGGACAGAAGGACAGACAGCCAGGAGCAGGGCTCAGACAGAGGGTGCACTCCAACCAGGGGCAGACCAGAGAGGCTCTAGCCAGCTGGGTAGCCTAGAAGAAATGGAGCCCCAGGCCAGGGTGCCCCCAAAAAGAACCAGACAGGCAAAGTGAGGCTGGGCGGTGCCCCCCTCCCCAGGTTGCCCACTCCAGATCCCATGGCTGGGGGGCCCCAGGGAGCGGGGAGGTGGCTCCATTCTCACCTGAGGGTCTCCACTCGGTCTTTGCTCTCTGGCTCATGCGGGTTCCTCAAAAAACAGAGCGGGAGAGTTTAGTTTGGAGGGGGCTGAGGGGTGAGAACACTGACGGCCCTACCCCAGGGGGGCAGCCCCCACAATAGAAGGGGTACAGCTGGGGAACCCCCTTACCTCAGCCAGGACATTGGCATGAGACAGCTCCCTGCATGCCCTGCTCCAGCATCCTCACATTTGACAGAGGAGAGCAGTGCATGCTGGGAAAGGTATGATGGAGAAAGGGTTGCTGGCCCTTCTGCATTCCCAGGGCTCCCCACACTAGCCCCCAGTGCCAGGGAAAAAGGGAGACCCCAAAGGCAGGCAAGGCTGGAGCAGGAGAGTATATAGGCCTCCGTGAGCCGCTCTGGGGTAGGGCTCCGAATGCCACAGCCTCCTCTCCACCCAGGGGGGAAGAGATGCTCAGGCCATGCTTGGGAGGGAGGAGGACCTAAAGCAGAAGGGTCATTACTCAGTGGCCACACAACAAGCTGCCACTTGGCAGCATCGCTCACCCCCTGCCTTCGGTCAGGGACATGGCCAGGCCGGCAAGAGGACCAGGGAACCAACAGGTGCCACTGCTCTTCCTAGTAAGGAGGGGGCAGAACCGGCTCAGAGCCAGGACACTACCAATCCTCGTCCCTTGTCTGCTTGGAGGAGAGCTGACTAGAGACCCCTTTCTCCATGGCCTTTTGGGGTACCCCCTCTGTCATATGATGCTGCTGATCCTTGTCCTCTGTGCCCACCTGCTGTGAAGCCCCTCAGCCAAGGGCACAGGCTCCAGCCAGCAGCCAGGCAGGGGGACTGGGGGGGGGAGAACCATCCAACTCCCAACCGGCATGCAGAAAGCAGAACCCCCGAGTCCTGATCCACACCAAGCCATGGCCTGATTAAGGCAGCCCTGAGTCCTGCCCTGCCCGCTAGGGGCTCCAGAGCTGCTCCCTGTTCTAACCACTGCCCCACACTCCCAGCATTTCTTCCCCTGGGAGGGGCCCCCAGCCCACACAGCCTCTTGCCTATTCTCACCCTGGACACTATGGCCCAGCCCAACCTCAGCCCTGACACATGCGGGCCAGCTGATCGCAGCACAAGTTCCAGGGATGGGCGCCCCTGCATGGCTAGGGGTCGGAGCAGCTATCTCCTGTTGGAGACCCGCTTCCCAGCTCCTCAGGGGAAGATTCACAGGGGTGACACCCAGACCAGGGCGCAAACAGCACCAAGGCCCTCAGCCCAGCTCTGACAGCTAGTGGGGAAATGGCCCGGAAGGGAGCATAGAAGTGGGGACAGACAGCACTGCAGGATAGAGAGGGACAGACAGACAGAGACAGACACAATGTAAATCCACAGCCAAATCACAACTCTCTTGCCCTGCCCCACAGCCTGGCACAGAGCCCGCCCACCTGCCCACCCGGCTCTCTGCTGTTAGCGCGGTTACAGGCGCACAGCCATGCAGGGAGCCATGCAGCACAGTCACCACCACCTCTGCCCTGCAGATTCTCATAGTCAAGAGCAGCTAGAGACCAGGGCTCTGCCCCAGCCTAACCATGCCCCTCCATCTCAACCTGTGAGCCCTCCTGTCCTGCCTCTGCCCCTCCATCCTGACCCACGGGGCACACGTTGCTCCAAGCCTCTCCATCCTGACTCATGGGGACCCCACTGCCCCAGCCTGCCCAGGCCTCTCTATCGCAATCCATGGGAACTCCACTGCTCCTGCCTGGCTGGGCCCCTCCATTGACCCAGTCCTGCCCCCAGAGCTCTGCCAAGAGTCCTCACTCCCAGTCCTCTCTGCTCTGCCCTCAGGCAAAGAGCTCTTCCTCTGTTCCCCTGTGGGAGCCACCCACTTTGCCCCACCTGCCAGGAGTAGCCAGCACTGTGAGACCCTAAATGCGTGTGAGAAAAGAGTCCTTGTGCAGTTCTTTCCAGGGTGGGGCTGAGGCCGAGGCTCAGCACCTGCCTCACCTTGTGGGAAGGGTGACAGAGCCCAGAGCGCAGTGGGTAGCTTGGCTGGTTAAGGGCCTGGTCACATCTGCCAGTTACTGTGCGGGGAGCCCTGTGGGTCTGAGAATGAAGCATTGGGGGATGCAAACTCAAGAGCAGCCAAGCCCCCTTCGAGCAGCCCTGGACCCCAGCACCAGGGGACCCCAAGAACACCCCAGAGCGTGTTTCCAGCAGGTTAGCAGCCATGGCAAGCACCCCATAGTGCCACATGCACAGGGGAGGGTTAGTCTCGGGGGTGGGTCCAGTTAGAGATCAGAGCTCCAGCACTGCTCACCTTAAAGGGACAGTGCAGCCTACCAGAGCCACCTGTGCTAGGCTACGACTGGGAGGGCAAGAAGCCTTCCCCAGCCCCATGGATGCTGGGGGGTTTGGAAGCCTAGGGGTGGATGCCCACAGCAGTGCCCCCTCCTGAGCACGCTGCCCTCCGGGAGGAGATTCTAGCCAGTTCACAAGGCAAGAGGGGGCAATGCCAGGCAGGAGCCAATAAGTCCATTGTCCCTTTAAGCTGCTGTCAGAGCGCCAGCCCATACCCCAAGCAGACGGGGTGGGACAGGGGTTAGTATGGGATGGACAGGACAAATCCAGAGACGCCTACCTTCTGGCAAACCTGAAAGACACATTTCTACAAAAACACAAACAGAGAAGAGAAGGGAGAACGTTGGGTGCGTCACTGCGAAAACCTGGCCCCTGCGGAGGGGAGTGCCGTGGGGATGGGAGGCGGGTCACGTCACAGGGGCAAGGCAACCCCCACCACACCCACCCGCAGCACAAGTCTCCCTGACTCTCTAACCACTAGTCCCCATTCCCCACAGGCTAGAAATAGAACCCAGGAGTCCCGACTCCCAGCCCCACTTCCCTCCCCTCTCAGAGCTGGGAACAGAAGCAAGCAGCCTGTGCGGAGTGGAGGGAGGTTAGTGTCTATGTGGGAAGAGCTGTGCTGGTGAGGGGGATTCCCCACAAAGGGAAATGTCAGTTTCTGGGGACCCAGGACTTCCCTCCTAGGCTCTTGGAAGCAGCCAGCCCCGACCCCAGTGAGCAACAGCAGATGGGATCAGGGCAGAGATGCCCAGCTGTGAAGCTCAGAGCACCTGCCCAATCTCCCCCATTTTACTGGGGGGGAAATCTGCCACAGCTGGGCCTGGCTCTCACCCCAGGGCCCTGCTTTAACTCACTAGACACCAACCTCCCCTTCCAGAGCTGTGCAGAGAGCCCAGGAGTTCTGGCTTCCAGCCCAGCCCCCTACTCTAACCCACTGCATACCAACTCCAGGCATGTCCCAAGTGCTCAGTCCAAGTGACCTCTAAGTCCCCTCGGGGCTGCAGAGCCACCTAAAGACCACCAGGGTTCTTGGGGGACCCAGTCAGCCCTGACCTGAGGCAGGGGTTAGAGACACTCCCCTGCCCCCAGGACATGCCGGCATCCCAGCCCCGTCGCCACCCAGTGAAACCCTGCAGCAAGTCAGGCCCCCACTCCAGTTCTGTGCTCAGGGGACAGCTCGCCTGGCTACTGGATCCTAGAGACACGTTTCTTATCTTTGCCCCGGCATCTGCTCAAAGTGCCCCCACTTTGTGCCCACTGCCAGAAAAGGCTTGTTTCCCACCTCTATGCCCTTCCTCAGCTCTGTCGGTGCCCCTCAATCCTGACCTGCAGCGCTCTGCTATCCCAGCCCTGGGCTCCCACTTGCACAGCTGGTTCTCCTCCACCCCAGCTCTAGGAGACCCCGACCCCAGCTCTGCCAGTGTCCCTCAACCCCCAGCCCCGTGCTTCCCCCACAAACACAGCTCTGCAGTGCCCCCCAGTCCCAACAGGGAGCTCTCTGCCATGGACACATGGTGGTTTTATGATACAGGACTTGACAGCAATGCCGAGGGCAGCCAAGCCAGATCAGAGTTGAACAACATAGACAGCAGCAGATGACAGCTCAGAGGGGCAATGGGCCAGCTGGGAGCCCAGGATTGCCAACCCCAGGACCTGGCACAGCATAATGCACAGCTTTCTCTGAAGCCCCTTGCCAGGGTTGTGCAGGGGACTCTTACTGGCTGCTAGCCAAGGGTGCTCTCCCTGGCTGGGGATGGGGGGATTCTAGTAGCCAGTAAGCCAACAGCAGCAAAGCCCCCCCCCCCCCCCCCCAGCCACATGGCACAGACAAACAGGCCCCCACTCTCACCTGCGCACAAACTTGGAGGTGAACTTGCTGAAGATGCTGCCAGAGGCGCCCCGGCGCCCCTGGCTGTTCCCAGAGGGTGAGGCAGGTGGTACGTTGTAGGGGAGGTTCTGCTGGTCCCGGACCTGCCGGAGCTGCCCGGCATGGAAGGTGCTGCGGCTGGAGACACCCCGTGGGAAGTTGGTGCGTTCTGGGATGGCACTACTGATGTTGTGGGCAGAAGGTGAAGCCACTGGGACCCTCTGGGGGGCAGTGCTGTGGTGGGGACAGAGATCAAGTCAGGAGGGGGGCAATATTGGGAGACATGCGCCCCGCCACCCCCCACAGCCTCCATTGGTCACTGACTGCCACTATGTCCTCACTTCTGAAACAGGGGCCAGCTGGTGTCGACCTAGACACTCGGACACCAGATGAATCCAAGATACTGCTGGTGGGGCAGTCTGGGGCCACATCAGAGCTGATGCCCCTTGGAAGGCTTGTACCCCATTCCTCTAAGCAAGCCAGTTCCCCCATGCTGGGCCAAATCTGAGCTGGTGCCCTCTGGAGGGGAACAGGCCTGTACCTTTCTCCCCATCCCCTAAGCAAGAGGTCATCCACCACAGACCAGATCAGAGCTGGTGCCCCTTGCACGGGAATAACCCCATATCTCATTCCCAGGCCCCCAAGCCAGCCAGTCCCCCAGGGTACATTTACACAGCAATTAAACACTCGTGGCTGGACCATGGCAACTAACACAGGCTTGCAGGGCTCTGGGAACGGAGCTCCCACTCTGCATTGCAAATTTACAGTCTCACAGAAAATGTCAGCTGATGCAGACCAGCCACGGGTGTTTGATTGCAGTGTAGACATACCCTCAGTATTTGTATTAAGTGTAGCAGACACAGGCAGCTATGAAAGCCATGTCAGTCAAAGATCCTGGCCATAGGGCATGAACCCCACTCCCCACATAGCCTCTCCCTGTGCAGCGTGCCTCCTGAGTGCCAGGGGAGGGCACTCACACATGCAGGAGTAGAGATACCAAGGTGGCTGGTCATTTCAGGGCCTCCAGCTCCAGCTGTATGAGGCCTCAGTGGGGACTGTCCCCCGACAGCTAGATGCACCACAGAAGGTTATCTCCAGCAGCTGACCCAAGAGACTCACTTATGGCGGGAGCCCACAGGTCAATGGAGGGGAGCGAGGCAGAGAGTCACTCGGAGGGGGAGGGGGCCTCCTAGGGAGTGGCTGGTGGGGGCTATGGGAAGGGAATGTTAAACCAGGACTGAGACTCCTGTCCCACATTGGTTTCCACCAGCTTTGGCCTCAGGGTTGTGAGATTCCCCTCCTCTCTGAGTGTTTGGGTAGGTCCCTGGGCAGCACTGGCTGCAGAGATCAGCTGCCCTCACTTGTTTGCTGCCATTCAACATGGACCAAGATGGACACAGCCACCTCTGCTGGGTCCTGCACTTCCTTGCCCACTTACTTGCAGGGCCAGCAGCCCTGGAGCGGTGCGCAGGAAGTGGGCTGGGGGTCGAACAAGGGGGCCACCCTGCCTGCCTACTTGCCTGGGTCTCTGGGCCTCACAGTTATTTTCAGTGGGGGGCAGCGTGGGCTTGTTGGGGTGCACGGAGGCAGACATGGATTTCTGGTGCTGGCGTGGGCGCGCGGAGCCCACGGTGGCGGAAGCAGAAGCCGTGGAAGCCCTGGACCCCGGAGTGGTTAAACTAGGAAACAAAAGCAGGGAAGAAGCACAGATTTAAAGGGACGGGAGGGGAGGGGAGGTGGGAGGCTGTATCCAGAGCTGCACCTGCTCTCAGGGTCCACAGGACTCTTCCACACACCCTACCCCACAGCACTGGGACCTGAGATGGTGATGGGGGGAGCTGGATTACTCTCTGGGTCACAGTTCTGGCACCAGCTGCATTTGGCCCACTAGCTTAGGTGGCCCCAGGATCAGGGAATGACTCTCATTCTGTGTGTTCTAAAAGGAACCTTGCCCCATCTCCCAAGCCAGCCAGCATCTCCTGCTCTGGGGCCCGAGTGGAGACAGCACCCCTGAGAGGGGCAAGGCACCAGATCCAATTCTCCAGCTCTCTGACCCAGCCTGTCCTCTGCCCTGCGGCTGGACTGGAGTCAATGCTCCCTAGAAGACTGAGGGCTCAATAACCCCGTCCTCGGCCTAGCCCCGCTACAGCCTTCACTCCAGATCCCCTACAGAGATAGGGGACCGCTACTTATAAACCCCACAACTTTTCAGGAAGCCCTAACTCCTTCAGGAAGGGGAACACCCAGCCCCAATGTGCTGCCCTAGAGATACAGCCTCGTGCTGGTAGAGACAGGTCAAGGAGCAAGATATACAATATACAGGCCAGTATATATGTATATGGGGGAGGGCAGGAGGGATACACAGATGCAGAATGGGCAAGGGGTGGGTGCTGATGAAGGTGAGAGGTAAAACAAAGGAGATGGGCAGCGGGCACAGGCGGGCACAGAGCACCCTACCCAACTGGGGCCCTGCGGGAGTGGGGGATGCTGGGTGCACAATGAATGTGGGCGAAGATGGAGCAGCAACAGTGGGGAAGGATGGGGGTCCTGCTCCTGCCGCGCCTCGGTTTGAGCTCAGTAGGGTCTAGAAGCAGCTGGGTATGCAGAGCCCAGTCACCAGGCGGAGAGTGGACACGCAGAGCCCAGCCAGTAGGCACGGGGGCGGAGCCAGGCACACAGCGCCCAGTCGGCAGGCGCAGGGAGGGGACAGGATGAAGGGGAGCTGGGCACGCAGAGGGCAGCATGGTGTGTACCAAACCCAGGGGGGTGGGGAAGGGGGCTGACACGACCCCTCTTCCTACTGTCCCTCCAAGCTGGTTGCATCTGCGAGACTGGCAAAATGAGCAGCAGTCCCCAGGGAGCAGCGAGTCAGCTCCCTTGGGCACTGGAAAGGAAGGGCTGCCAGCTTCCGCATTGCCAAGAAACATGGTGCCATGGCCCCGCTGCCCAGGCTGTCTGCCCAGGCTGGAAGGCCCCTCCTCTCCTCCTCAGCCTGGCATGTGCTGCCCAAAGATCATGGTGTTGCTGAGCCCCCAGTGTGGCATAGACGGAAGCCCCCGAGTGCAGCTCTCCCAACTGGACTGCCTGGGAATCCCTACCTGTCCTTGCCATTCTGTATGGAGTTCTGGCCCAGGCTGGCCCGGTCCAGCATAGGGGAATTCCGGCTCCGGTTGGTGCTGGTGGAGAGGACGCTGTTCTGTGGGGGGGGACAGACATGGAGTGAATGGGGGCACCTGGCACCCCTCACCTCTTTCTAGGCCCATGGGAAACTGAGGCACAGAGGTGAAGTGACTTACTCAACTTCACAGAGCAAGTCCGCAACAGAGCCAGGAGCAAAACCCAGGAGGTCCTGGCTATCAGCCCCCTCTGCTCTACCCCACCAGCCCACCCTCCTTTCCCAGAGCTGGGAACACAATGCAGGAGCCCTGACCGTGGAGGGAGTGGGTGTGCTCTTCTTTCTCTCAAGTCCGGTCAGCGGGCTGGCGGGCACTTTGACGGTGCTGCTGGCCTTTCGTCCAGCCTCGCGCTCCTCCTCAGGACGCTTGTTCTCTGCATTGTTGCTCTGGGTCTTCTTGGAATAGGAGGAGGAGGTGGGGATGCCAGGGACTGGAATGACAGCGATGGGCCCATAGGCTGAGCACAGGGAATGCCAGGTGTACCCTCAGTCCCTGCCACTGTCTGGCCAGCCACGAGCCACTCATGTCCCTACCATCGCCAGAGAGCCGCCCGGTCCTCCAACCCCAGTGCAAGCTCCTCACACACCCAGCCATGAACCATCCCCCTCCACTGCCACCTTCCCTCTCCACCACTGGGTTGGGGACCTTGAGCCCCACCACCCTGCCAGGAGACTGGAGCAGTCTGGTGTTCCTGCTTGTTGATAGATTCCAGCCCCCTTGCTGCTGAACGGGGGCTGTGCTATCACTCGGCCCTGGGATCCCTGGCTTGGGGGCACGACTGACTCGAAGGGAAACCGCTGCCAGCCATGGCCTAGAGCAAGGCCCTCCTCTCTAGCCAGCCCACTAGCAGAGCTCACAACAGCACAACCCCCCCTGACTCCCAGCTTCCTGTGCTGTAAGCACGGATCCCACCCTCTAAGCTGACTGCCAGACTAGCCATCAACTCCACTGTTTGCCCCGGCTCTGAGGGTGGCCAGTGGGGGGCTGTCTGGGGCCACTCACCCTGGTCACTGAAGCGCCGTTGCTTGGGGTTGGCCGAGACGCTGCGCTGTACCTTGTGCGAGGGGGAGGGGGCGCCGCTGTTGGCCAGTTCGCCCAGAGGCCTCGGCTTGAGTGTGATGGTCTCGTTGTCAAGCTGGAAAAACAGGAGACAGGCTGGTGTCGGCTGGGTGGGGCACAGGGTATGGCACCAGCCCTCATGGCCCAAGGCTGGGATTGGCATCTGGTGCCACCAGGATACCAGGTTCCAGGGGCTCAACTCAACTGCTGCCCAGAAAGCTCACCCCTGCATCACAGGGTGTAGGAAAACAGCCCCGCCCAGAGTCCAGGGCTTGGGTCAAGGTCGAAGGGCTGCCAGAGAGACAGACCTGGGACAGGAGGCTAAGGCCAGGACTGAGGGGCATTGGCAGAGCAAGGGGAGAACCCAGGGCCAGGAGCACAGGGAGCATCTGACAGCTCTGTGACCGCTACAGGAGCCCACCTCCCTGCAGCACCCACCTCAGAGCTCTTGTATCCCAGGAGCAGGTAAGTGGCCATGACCTCATTATACTTCTGCCCGACCAGCGAGTCCTGGATCTCGTCCCGCGTGTACCCCATGGAGACCATCAGCTCTGTGGGGAAACAAACCAGCTCAGGTGAGGAGTCCTCCGGCACAGCCCCATGCCTTGCCTGGCACTGAGCAGCTGAGCACATCCCATGGCAGGACGCAGAGCACCTGTTGGCACTAACTGCCCCCTGGCACCAGGGTATTGGGGGAGGGGAGAGGGTGAGACTGTACAGGGGTGGACAGCACAACAGTTCGATCCAGCGGGAAACAGCCTCTGACATCCTGGCTCTCAGACCCCAAAGCTGTACCCCACTAGCCCTGCTCCTCTCCCAGAGCTGGGAACACAACACAGTCACCCCAATTCTCAGCCCCTTCTAGGGACGAGGTCCCACTGCCCCTCCAGCAGAGTTCTGTGCAGCCCCTCAGCAATCTCCCTCCCTACTGTGGAGATGGGAGCCATGGCCACTGAGTGGGGCTGGGGCAGGCCTAGCCAGCCACAGCAAGCAGGATGGGCACTCAGAGACTCTAAGGCAGGGGTCTCAAACTCAAATCACCACGAGGACTAGGATATTGGCCCGAGAGCCGCATCACTGAAACCTTTTCATACAACAGTCTAGTCTGACCTCCTGTACAATGCAGGTCACAGAATCTTACCCACCCACTCCTGCAATAAACCCTAACCTATGGCTGACTTACTGAAGTCCCCAAATCATGGTTTAAAGACTTCAAGGTACAGAAAATCCTAGAAGGAGAGGCAAAACCTGCCCAGGGCCTCTGCCAATCTACTCTGGGGGAAAATTCCTTTCTGACCTCAAATATGGAGATCAGCTAAATCCTGAGCATGTGGGCAAGATTCAACAGCCAGATACCCAAGGAAGAATTCTCCGTAGTAACTCAGAACTCTCCCTATCCAACATCCCATCACAGGGCACTGGGCATATTTATCACTAGCAGTCAAAGATCAGTTAATTGCCAAACTAGGCTGTCGCATCATACCACCCCCTCCATACATTTATCAGTCTCCGTTTAGAAGCCAGCTAGGTTTTTTGCCCCCCACTGCTGCCCTTGGAAAGCTATTCCAGAATTTCACTCCACTGATGGTTAGAAACCTACATCTAATTTCCTATCTAAATTTCCAAGTCTAAATTTCCTGATGGCCAGTTTATATCCATGTATTCTTGTGTCCACACTGGCGCTGAACTTAAATAATTCCTCTCCCTCCCTGGTATTTCTCTCTGATGTATTTATAGAGAGCAATCAAATCTCCCCTCAACCTTCTTTTGGTTAGACTAAACAAGCCAAGCTCTTTGAGTCTCCTCTCATAAAGCGGGTTTTCCACTCCATGGATCATCCTTGTAGCCGTTCTCTGCACTGGTTCCAGTTTGAATTCACCTTTTTTAAACATGAGGGACCATAACTACACACAGTATTCTAGATGAGGGCTCACCAGCACCTTCTATAAGAGCACTAACACCTCCCTATCTAATGCAAATACCTCGTCTGATCCTGCCCTCTGCCCAGACCTCTGCAGGGAGGCCAGTGCTGCAGCACAGCCTGGGCAGAGAGGCCTAGGCGCAGGCAATGCCACTGGCTTATCTGCTCTCTTCTTGGCTGGTCTGGGGCTGTACCTGAGCTGGCCCTGATGCCATACCTGTCCTCCGGGGGTCCTTGTAGTCAGGGAGGGGCTCCACATAGGGTTTCAGCTCATCATCCTCGTGCCCCACATTCATCCAACGGTCTTTCATGATTTGCTGCAGTGGAGAGGGGGAGTCAGCAGAGGGACGGGCAGGGAGCACCCAGGGATACAACATTCATCTCGACCTCCATCACACACTCACTGAAGGAACCAGCCTCCCCTCAAGCAGGTCAGGCATCCAACGGGCCCAGCACTGTGAAGATCTGGGCTTTCTTCGGGAGCATCAAGGTACAGATGGGCCCGTGGGGCTGATTGTGAGGATGGGGTGGATAGGACGGGTCCATAGATCTGTCCCAGGTGGCAGGCACTGGGGTGGGCAAGCTGGCTGAAACCATGGATTTGATGGGGAGGGGAATGGTAGGTTGCCTGGGTCTCACTGGCCTGATTGGGGGGAAAATGATGGGTTGGCTGGTCCCATTGGTTTGATGGGGTGTGGAATGCTGGACTAGATGGGCCCACCAGCCTGACCGAGGGAGGTGGGGTGTTGTTGCTGAGGGGATGAATGCTGAGGGAAGCTGGCAGGCCCTGGGCCATGTCTGAGCACTGCCCCAGCCCACTGTGCCTCAGTGGCGCTGCCTAGAGAGCACAGAGCCCTCACCAGAATGGGAGAGGTTCCCCTTGGAGCCACCAGGGCAGCGGGTCCTGAGGGCAGACTTTGCCCCTGTGCTAGTTCCAGGCTGGGAAGGGGCAACAGAGATCAGTGTGCCTTGCTCCAGAGCAGGGTGGAGGTGGTGGGTCGGCTTGGCGGCAGGAACTCCCTCCTTGAATGAGGTGCCAAGGCCTTCTCAGCCTCTCCATCACAGCTCATCAGAGGTCTCAGGGCCGAGGCAGACCCCTCCCTAGGCTGCCATGGGTGGGCTCTGCTTGGTGTGGGAACAGTCCAACTAGCCCACCAGGAACAGCCACGTGTGACAGGGGACTTCGCTAGGACGCACTGGCAGGACCCCCAATCACCTCTAAAGTGCCTCTCTTGCTAGGGTTGAGAATGAGGAATTTCTTCAGCAGGTTCTCACAGTCTGTAGACATGTAGAAGGGGATCCGGTACTTGCCCCGCAAGACTCGTTCCCGCAGTTCCTGGGGGGAAAGGAAGGTTAGCAGGAGCGGACAGTGGGTGGGTGCACAGACGTGTGAGTGTGCACAGAGGATGCCCTTGCACATAAACCCCAACTCTGCTAGGCCAGGAGAGATGGGGAATGTGATTAACCTCACTGGGCAAGCACAGAAGTGGAAAAAATCCCAAACAAAAAACCTTACCAGAGGCAGGTAAGTCAGGGAACCAAGAAGAGAACTCAAGACTTCTAGCTCCCAGCCTAAGCACTAGACACCACACCCCACATAGAACAGTGAACGGCACCCAGGAATCCCAGCCCCCTGCCCTACACACTCCCTTCGTAGAGCTAGGAACTGAACCAATACTCCGGCTCCCACTCCCAGATTGGGTGTGCATGGCGTCTATGCTTCTCCCTAGCAGGCCTGGTGCTCTCTCAGCGCATGTTGTGAGGACAGATACTGGGGGGCTGAATGGGCTTGTCCCATGCCTGATGGGGGAAATCTCCGCTGGCAGAAACAGGAGTGCTGTGCCCACCCACCTTGAGGTTCTGCCCGTCAAAGGGCAACGAGCCGCTGACCAGGGTGTAGAGGATGACGCCCAGGCTCCAAACGTCCACCTCGGGACCGTCGTACTTTTTGCCCTGGAAAAGCTCGGGCGCAGCGTAGGGAGGGCTCCCACAGAACGTGTCCAGCTTGTTCCCAAACGTGAACTCGTTGCTGAAGCCGAAGTCGGCAATTTTAATGTTCATGTCGGCATCGAGCAGCAGATTCTCGGCCTGCAGGGTAGGAGCAACATGGCAGGAGGGTCACTGCTGCCTGGGCATCCCTTGCAGGATGCCAGGGACAGCCAATGGGGCTGGAACACCTGGGGGCTGTGGCTCGGGATGGAGGGGCATTGGGACATAGGAGCAATGGCAAAGCTCTGCGTGCAAGTCCCATTGCCAGCGTGTGTGGGGGTGGGGGCAGTGGAAGGGAAGGGAGCAGATCTGAACCACCCCTGCTGGGGCTGGAGGTCTTACCTTCAAGTCTCTATGTACAATGAACTTCTGGTGACAGTACTGCACAGCAGACACTATCTGGAAGGGAAGAGAAAAATAAAAATTGGGCATGGCGGGCAGGTGGGTCCTCAGACAGAGCTGCCCACATAGGGGAAGGGAGACAATCATGGCTCACAATCCAACCATGCCCCCCTCAGCCCCACTGCACAGCTCCTAAGGACAGTTGAGCTCTGCTCCCCCAGCCCAGGTTCCCACCCTCACGGTGTCTGAGCACCCTGGCACTACTGCAGATCGAGAACACAGTCGCCAACATTTCCTGCAGCATCTTGGGGCTTCACAATGTTAAACCGGGCACCGAAAAGACTTTGCCCTGCAGCTGTGGGATTGCTGTCTCAGGGTGCCATTTGCTCAGAGGCTAGTGTGCTAATGCCCACAAAGTGCCCAGCACCCCTACACCAGGCACCAGGGACCCGTAGCCCTCGGAGCAGCACTAACCTGTCGAAATTTTGCCCTGGCTTCTTTCTCCTTCATTCTTCCATGGGCTACTAAGTAGTCGAACACCTCACCTGCAGGGGGCGACAGAGACATTACACGAAGAAGGGTGTAGGCCTGAGCCCCCCAGAAGCCTTTGCTCTGGCCAAGGGTAGGAGAGTGCTCTGGGGTGCCCCCCCCCACCCAGCAGGTACCTACCCCCGCTGGCGTACTCCATGACGAGGTACAGCGTCTTCTCCGTCTCTATGACTTCAAATAATTTAACTGCAAGACATAAAGCGGGAGGAAGTGGTGCGCTGTGTGGATCCAGTCTGTGAGCCCCGCTAGCCCTGGCTTGAGGGGGTGGCGGCAGGCCGGCGGGGGCGCTGGGTTGGTATTCTCCCTGCTGGTGATGGCAGGAGGCTCTCAGGACCAACCCTGGCTCAGGCACCAACCCACTCACATTAACTGGAGTCATGCCACGTGGGCATTCAGTGCTGACATTAGCTTTCATGCCAGGTCAGTGCCGGCAGCTCGGCAGGTGCCTGCTAACTGCAGCCCAGGACGGCCACAACGGCAAGCAGCATGAAATCCTGCTCGGTGGCTCTGCAGCCGTGAGGGTAGAAGCTGATTGGGGGATTTCACCCTAACCCTCTGGAGCAGAGGTCTTCAAAGTGTGGGGCACATCCTATTGTGGGGGGCGTGGAGGAACATTGCAGGGAATGCAGGAGCTTGCAGTGGGGAGCCCAGGGTTGAGAGCAGGAAGCCCCACCAGCCTGTGGCTCCCAGCTAGAGGGGAGGGAGCAGTGGGTGTGGACAGGAGCAAGTGGGGTTAAAAGTTTGGGGACCATTGCACTCAAGCCTGCATTCCCCACTGAGGTGGGCCATCCCAGCCACCCCTCTTTCAGCACATGAGCTGTGTGCACAGAGTCTCACCTATGTTGGGATGATTCAAAACCTTCATTATTCGCACTTCCCGGAAAAGCTGGAATAAAGCAGAGAGATGTGAGCACACAGCTGGGATTAAACCACAAATTTATCCCAAAAGCCCAGCCCCATATCCTACAAGTCGCTGCACAGAGCCAGGACACTTGAGACCAGGCTGGAGCAAGGGTGGCCAGCCCAAATATCCGCTCCCCCCAGAGGTCAGTTTGCCAGGCAGTAGCTGAGGTTCTCAGATCACTAGTACAGGAGGAAAAACTGACTGGCCTACAGCCACACAGGCAGAGTAGGGACAGGAAACCAGGAGTCCTTCCCTAGTCCCAGGGCTGAGAGGAGCCCACTGACCTGAGGAAGAGACTGAACACTAGCTTGGAAAGGGGGTGCAAAGGGATAACGCCCTCCTGACAGGTCTGCTGAGGGACTCAGTGTGAGTCTGGACAATACCACAATCCGGAGGTCAGGTTAGCATGACATAGGGGGATCTCAGCTGCTTTCCTCAGAGGGCAAGGCTCACACAGCACAGCAGAGGTACATTGACTACACCTCCCCACACCACATAACAGATGGAGAACTCAGCACAGGCAGTGACCCACCCGGAGACTGAGCTGGGACTGGAAATGGAGTTATCTCAGGGGACGCCACTTCATCCAGCACCTTCTGCCGCAGAACCCAGAGCAGAGCGGGTGAAATGCAGCCACCTCTGGGGTGGTGGATGTCAGCTGCCAGCACAGGGTTCTGGGGCCTGATCTCTCTTGTGATGGGGAAGTGCTGTGCAGAGCAGATGGGGCCTTTGTGGGTGGATGGCCCTGCAAGGAGGTGGCTGCATGTCAGCATGTGAACACTGTGCGAGTTTGTGTCCTCCCTTGCTCTCTGAACTGTCTGGCTCTGGGGTGAGTGACAGATTAAGCTGAGACGCTGCTCTGCGTACCAAAAAGGGCTCAAGGGAAGCTGGTTAGGCAATGCCCAGAGGCTGAGTGAGAGAAGTGGGAGTGGGTCTGATGGGCGAGGGGGGGGGGGGGGGGGTTAAGGGGTGGAGTGCCAGCGTTTGAGGAGCTGTACCCTGGGAGTCCACGACAGATATCCCTTGGAGGGAAGGGGCTGGAGTTGCCCCCTTAACAGCAAACCAGGGTTGTGCAGGGTATCTGCTCGTATCCTCATCCAAGTAGGTGTGGCCACAGAGCAAGTGCTGGGAGCCCTGCTCCATGGCACAGGCCCCAAGCTGAAGCCAGGTCATAAGGCCCCACGGGTGCTGGAACTTGCCTGGACATGTTAGGCTTTGGAAGGGGAGCCAGCTTGCTCTGGACGCTGCCAGCCTGCAGGGTAAGCTTGGGCTGAGTGCCCGGCCTGGCAGGAGAACAGGAGTGGTTGGGATGTGGGGTACGGGTCCCCTCCTGCTCAGCTTCCCCACTCCCTCTCACTCTGCCTAGGGCTGATCCCCTCGCTGCACAACTGCCCAGAAGCTGAGCCCTCATCCACACGTGGACCCCAGCACTGTTCTCCCAGCTGTCTCGGTAATGGTGCCAAGCAATCTGACTAACACTTGCCTCGTTACCAAGGCAACGAGCCACAGACACAACCCAGAGTTTTCTCCTCCGCTCCTTCCTTCCCTTCACATCTTGGCTTGCAGGAACGCCCACTCGGCTCCTTCCATGCCCTTGCTCCCTCAGCCTCCATGTGCATGGAGCAGGAAGCTAAACTGAGCTGTCTCTGGATCCTTAGGCCCTCGCGCAACTTCCTGCGCGACTCTGCTGGGTGGACCCGGCACTCTCGCAGCCCATGGGAAAGCAGGCACCCTTGCCCCTTCCTCCTCTGCCAGGTACAAACCCTCTCAAACAGGGGAGCTGTCTCCCAGCACACAGGCCATGGTCCTACACCGGGCAGGAGAACACTGCCCTGGCACCGGCAAGCCTGGCCCAGGGCAGGGCTCCAGGCATACCGACTGTGGCTCAGAATAACTGCTGCAGGAAAGGTTCTGTCCCTTGAGGCAGGCAGGGCTTCTGTGACCAGCTTCCTGCTCTGGAAAGGAAGTGGTAGCTAGAGGTGAGAACAGGAGGACTCTCTGTACCTCGGTTTCCCCCTCAGTGTGTGCGTGGGGGGAACCCATCTCCCAGGGAAGAACCCTGAGGTTTTTGGGATGACAGGCTGAGTGTTACCATGCTTTCTGGCACTAGGCTGCCAAGATTTACCCAGAGCCAGCTGCAGTTGGCAGAAACCTTGAAGCCTGGGCACAAAGTAAAGCCCCACCCCAGGCCAGCACCTGTTCTCATCCCTTTGACGACTGGAGGGACCATGACAGTGTGGTTTACACAAGAACCCTCCCTCCCGCAGCTGGCAGTGTGAACACACCCCCACCCTCCTTCCCCATGTCCCAAAGCCACAGCAATTAAATGGTCTGTGGGTTCCCTAATGACCATACATGGGAGAGAGCTATAAATACTTCCCCAGCGAACATCTGGAGACTGAGCCAAACTGAAAACTGGCAGCCAGATGCTCAGACACCACGGCTGCTTGCACAGAGCCAGTCACGCTGGCTGCCGGGCTAATGTTAGCTTGTAGACAGGTGCCCTTGGATTCACCTGATCCACACCGGCCCAATGGTGGGACTTTGGTCAGGTGTGAAATCCAGGAGCTATCCACTTGGGTGCCTGCCCAGCCAGAATGCCGTGATATCTCTATCGCTCTTCTGACCCTCAGGAATCCTCAAGACCTTTCCAGCTGGTCCATGAGCTGAGAACACATGGTTCCCAGAGATCTGCGCTGGTTCCTGGTGCGCCTGGGATACAGGTGGGTTAGAACACACTGCTCCCCGCACCACAGAGAACCATACTCATTCCTGGCTAGTCTGGGCCACAAGCAAGCCAGTGCTCACTAGACCTTGGTCACCCACTGGGCTACCATCTGTGACAGCAGCAAGCCTCTTTGCAGGCATTATTCCCTGGCTTCCTGCTCCAACAGGGGGGCTCTATTGATTCTCTACAGCAAAACGCTTTTCTGCCAGCAACAGCCTGTCATTCCCACATCCATCTGTGGTTAAAGTACAGCCAAGGATTGGGGGAAGCTTTGGCCAAACAGCTCAGAGCAACAGCAGGGGATCAACTCCACTCTCCACTCATGGCTGCAGGGATGCCCCTGCCCGCCGCCTCCAAGACTCTACGTGGATGCGGTGATGCAAACATCTTTGGGGTAGTCAGTGGTGGGGGATCCTTTCTCAAGTGGCCTGTGAGCCTTCAGCAGGCCAAGGCTCCAGAGAAAAGCAGTCTGGGCACCAGGGGCACCAAAGGTCTGTATGTGTCCCTACATATCCCCTACACACACATACATCATGCCCTGCTAATGCCCCAGCAGCCAGAGGTGACTGACACATGGGAGTGTGATGTGCTACCCACTATGCCACAGTCCCCCTCTCACAGGAAAGCTCCCCTATGCCCTTGGCACATCTCATAAGCCACTGCTGAATACACGGCTGTTCTCCAGGGTCAGGCACGAGGCCTTGTACTTAGACTGTAACCTCTCCAGGGCAGGGCTCTGTCATGTGTCTGATGGTTTGCAGCAGGGCTCTGATCAACCACTGAGGCCCCTCCGGGACACCATAGTAAACAGTAAGGCAGTGACCAGCTGGGCTCCAGCATGACCTCTAGCCTCAGCCCTGCCCAGGACGGCCCAGAAAGCTCACTGGGCAGGGAGGTGTTAAACACCACCCCGGTGCCGACCCAGGGCTGAGCTAACCCTCACCCACTAGACACCCCCACTCAGGATGTGCCCGAAGTAGAACCCAGAGCCTTGGAGCTGGAGGCGGGTGCAGCTCTGTGCTGGTTGCCGCGGATGCTCCTGTTGCTAGGCTAGCGTTAGAATGGGGAGGAGGGATTCCTCTGCAGGATGCTCTGCCATGTGCTTATGCCCTGCGCTGGAGAATCTGGGGACCAGCATCCACAGGGGCAGGAGCTGGCAGGGTCTCACTCTCGACAGCTGGCCAGGTGCATTATGGGGCAGCACACAGATCAAATGTGCCACAGGCCCTGGTCTGACATGGCAGGAGCCCGGGGATGGCTGGAAACTCCTGAGCACACATCTCCCAGGTCCCTTTCTTCAAGCCTTGCTGGGAGAGACTGCTGTGTCCAGGGCTGGCATTTCTCTAGCAGCAAGGGGCTCTGCATCCTCCACGCCAGCAGGATGCATCCCAGAGCAGGGGGGCTCAGTGTAATAATCAGAGGTGATGCTGGGAAGTGGAATGAACTCCTGATGAGGATAGGGAGACCTACATCTTGGCCGGGAGGGGCACACTGGTTGGAGGGGGCAGGAATAGGATACAAGAGCCTTCATGGTCCAGGCCGTGCACCAGTCCCTGGCCTGGGTGCTCACGCCCTGCAAGCTGCAGTGGCTGCCAGCTCAGCCACTTTGCTCAGGCTCTGTTAACAAGGCTGTGTCAGCAGCTGCCAAGCCATGCAGGGCTGCTGGTGTCAGGCTGTGAGTCAAACAGGACATGGAGCAGTCTGGGCACAGAGTGCCGCACCTCCCGCATGGCCTTCTGGTGACCCATGCGGATGGAGGATTAGTGATGGCCTCGGCCATTTGGAGTCTGACTCCTGCGGGAGCTGAGGGTTATCTACAGAGCAGACAAGAGGAGCAATCACACCCCACAGCATGGCTGAAGCGATCAGCTGGCGTGGGCTCCCTGCCCTGCCCTACTCACTGAACCCTGCCAGTTCCCCACAGGGAGAGCTGTATTCCTCTGACAGAGGTGGGGGGAAAAGGCACAGGATGGAGCTTTCTGTGCCCTTGGGTATTCACCCCACCCCAGGGAGTCCATTAATGATGTCATGACCCCTTTGCCCCATGGCATGACTGACTGCCCTCCATCTCTCTGCAGGATGGAACGTTGATCCCCTGTGCACGGCTGTGCAGTGTCACTCAGCCAACCCCATTGTTTTCACTGGGCTGAGGAGATCTGACACCAGTGCTGAACGAAGGTAGGCAACACAGAGTCTCTCCATTCCATTGAGGCAGAGGCAGTCAGAGCTGGGAATAGAACCCAGGAGTCCTGGCTCCCTGCCACCCCCCTCCAACCCACTAGACTCCACTCCCCTCCCAGAGCTGGGGATACAACCCAGGAGCCCTGGCTCAGAGTCCAATGGCTAGGGCAGAGCACAACACACTGTCAGTGATGCCTCCAAACCAAACCCTTGCCACTTGGCTTTGCTCTCATGGGGACCTTCCCCCCACCAACCCTCCTCAGCTTTATGGGACAGTGCAGGCCCACCTGGCCCCAATTCCCCATACAGGCAGGTGGCTGGACAGTGCAGGGCTCAGAATGCATCCTGAGCAGCTGGGTAGAGATCTTACTCTGTTCTTCAGAGAGTCACCGGGACAGCGAAAGGGGTGCTAGGCGGGAGACCTCCTGCTGTCTGGATGCTATGCCCAAAGTCTGAACATCCAGAGGCAGGTCCCTTACCTTCTGCAGGCTGGAGGAGTTGAGCTGCGTCTTGTCAATGATTTTCACAGCCACCTGGATGGGGAGAGAAAGGAGCTGGGTTATCTCTCCCATAGCTGGAGCAGCACATGCCCGCCCGAGGGGAGTCCCAGGCAGACACAAACAAGGATGGAGGCCCTGACAACACTCAGGCTGACTGTTTGCTGCTGCCTCTGCTGCTCTGGTTAACAACAATGCGTCTTTGTTCTGCTGAGCACTCTAGTGGGCCCAGCACGGGGATGGCAGGAGGCCAGTGGGCAATTTACAGCCTTGGGAAAACTCAGATTTTAGGCCAGCATGTGTCAGGCAGACTTGGAGGCCACTCTCCATCCTGGCTTGAGGATTTAGAACAACTGGGCATGAGCCGAGATGGATGCAGCAACTCCCTCTCACACTGAAACATGTGGCAGGTTGCTGGACCAGAGCAGGGAAGCAGCCAGCAGTGAGTGTGTTCAATGAGGATCCTTTGGAGAGGGCCAGATGAAGAGCTGAGACCTGCTGGCTAATCTCAAGCGGGGTGGCAGAAATTAGCACAGGAGCAGAATCGATGAGCAGCATTCGGCAGTGCCCCAAAGAGGCCAGCAAGCTGGACGGGGATTACCCAGCTTGGCCCAGTAACCTGCAACAGGGGGATGGGACTCAGTGGAGAAAGAGGGATGCCTGCTGCCTAGCCCAGGTACCCAAGCTTGGCCTCATTCATGCCAACCCCTTGATGCCGCACCTGTCACTCATGCCAAGGCTTTGTCCATATACACACACTACAACTCGCACTCCTCCCCTGCATGGATCCTCAGGTGTGTTTGGAAATAGCTGAAGCTAGATCAACCTAAGGCAACCTGGTGCGCACACAAGCACTGAGACAGAACCCCACATTCCTGCAACACCAGGAAAGGCAAGACACACGGAAGAGCTACACTTAGCGGGGATCACCCTTGGTGATTATGCTAATCTAGCGTCCAGCAGGCCTTGGCAGAGAATAGATGTGGCTCAAACACTTCCTTATGGGCACTAAGGCCTATGGCATCAAGAGCCTTAAAACCAGCACCTACAATCTGGCTTGCATGAGCCCCTAGTTAGTGCAGACCTACCACAAGCCAGTGTGTCAGGAAAATACAGGTCTCCCAAAGAGGAGCTAGAGCTTCCCGAGCCCTGTAGAATTGTAATCCAGGGCAGGAAGGAAGGAAGGGATGGCCAGGGACCCCTGGATAAAGGCCACCCCCCTTTCCCTCCAGCTGCTCATTCAGCAATGGGAGGCTAGCAAGCCTGCCCCATTGCTTCATCCTCCCTTGAATCCTACCCCTTCCACTACATGCACATCAGGGACCAATAGCTTTCTGCCTCCTCTCCCCACCTGCCTCAAAACCAGGGCCCCACACAACAGCAGTGCCCAATCGCAGCCGTAAAAGTCTTGCTGGCTCAGCAGCCACAGCCGGCAGCCCTGCCAGATCCCTTTAACTCTTCCCTGAGGCCAGAGTTCAATGGAGACAGTGACAGGGTTGGTGGAGAGCAAGCAGGTAAACCAGGGCTGGACAAGGGCAGCAGCTATTTGATCATGGGGGCTGGGCGGCATTATGGCACCAGGAGAGGAGACAAGATGGCTGGACATGACAGGGTTAAAATGGGCCAAAGAGGAGGCTATGGCCTCTTGGGAGCTAGATCTGCAGGGCTGTGGAAGTGTCTCCCAGGGAAGGTGGGGGAGCCCCATGGGTCAGAACAGGCCATTGAGGATGACTCTGCACTGACCCCCAGGGATGAACATGGCTCACAAAGAGGATCCCACACTGACCCCATCCCCACCTGTCTGGAGAGGGGTTAATGCTGGAGGGCAGGCTGGAGCAGGCCTGAGGGAGGATGCCCATGCTTCACAGCCAGAGAAGTTGCCTTCTTGGCTTCCCCTCTCCAGCTCCTCCATCAGGATAGGAAAAACCCCAGCTCCTTATTGCCCCCCCACTCAGCTGCTCAGAGAAGGATCTGTGTGGAGGTGGCAGGTGAGGCAGGCTGGGGTCAGTGGTGCTAACCAAATGCAGTGCTCTGAACTGGAGCACAGGCAGGGTCTGCTTTGGAGGCAGGAATCAAACACAGCTGCTCCCCCAGTGCAGCCAGGGCCTTTCAGCAGCGAGGAGCTACAAGAGCAGTTGGGAAAGGGGCGCTGGCTTCAGGCTGGAGATAACCGGCTTCTTCAACCTGTGCAAACAACAGGGACGCCATGTGAACAAACCGGTATTTCCACATGGCCGCCAAGGCTTATTTACAGCCTACGGAGCTGGGGGGCGGGGAATGGACGCTCACTCAATGCCCTGCCCCAGCCCTGCTATCTCCAAGCCCATGGGAGGCTGAATCCAGACCTGTAGGGCTCATCCACCACTACTCTGGTGTTTCCCGTTCTCCTGGGAGCTGGAGAGAGAAATGCCCCCATGTCTGACCACCTGTCTTCCCTTCCCACCATCCTGCGGAAGGGCAGCCAAACAGGGCTGCCGCCATGAGCTGCTGGGTTCTGTTTGCTCCCCACCCTGGGAAAATGGTGGCCGCTCATCCCCTGCCCAGTCCCAGGAGACCACTAAGAGCTTCAGGGGGGTGAAAGCAGGATGACCACAGCAGCCTGGGGCCTGCTCGATTCCCATGGAAAACATGTGGAACCCCCCGCACCCAAGAGGAAACAATGGCTCCTGCCCTGCCTCCCGGGCAGAGCTGCTCAGGGGGCCAGGACCCCGGCCTCTCAAGGAGCTAAGAGGAGACTGTATCACTCCTCATGGGATAATTCGGCCCCATTTGTTCATCCCCAGAATCCTCCCCGAGGCTGAGCTGCCCCTTGAGTTCCCCTTCCTCCTTGAGGGGGAGATGCTGCAGGAGAAGCAGGGCTTAGTGACTCCCCAGGAGCCTGCAGGACCTGTCATGGAGGGAAAGTCAGGCAGACACAAGCCTGGGCTCCTCCGTCCACCTGCAGCCTCCTGAGCAGAGCAGGATTCTAGCACGTTCCCACAAGAACCCAAGGCTGGGGGCAGTGGGATAAGCCTGCCTGGACCCCTGGCTAGGAGTCAGGGCTGGCTCTGCAATGGTACAAGTGGCTGCAACTGAGCTACGTGCTGGGGTGCATCTGTTGCCATCTGCTATGGGGGGAGAGGGAGAAGTGCCAAGGCTGAGCGCCTGGCACTGAATGGCACTTGACATCTCTGATGTGCACACTTGTTCAGGGTTGGAGGCCTTGCCGGCTTGCAAAACACTCCAAGCAGCAAGGCGCACAGCCTAGAGGCTCAAGAGCAGGCTGAGAGGCTGTCAGGTAGCCACCCAAGGCTGGCCGGCACCAGCTGATTGAGGATAGGGCTAACTGGCTGTTTCACTGCAGTGTAGAGGTTGGGCTCTGACCTCACAGGATCCTAGAGCCCAGGCTCCAGCCTGAGTCTAAATGGCTACAGTGCAATTAAACAGCCCCTTAGCCTGAGCCCTGCGACCCGGAGTCAGCTGGCGAGGCCAGATGCAGGGTTTTAATTGCAGTGTAGGACATACCAGAGACTCAGGAGACCCAGGGTCTGCCTTCCCTCGGGCTTCAGCCTCCCCATTTGTAAAACGGGTGCCCCCTCCCTTACTGGATGTAGTGGAGACTCTGCCTGGCAGCACATCAAAGCCTGGAGAAAGGCCACAGGGGGTTTTACAAAGAAGGAAATGCAAGCAGACTGAAGGGACTTGCCCAGGCTCACACAGTGGAACGGCTGGATCCTGAGCTTCCTACCCTTTACCTCTAACCCAGGGGTCCACCAGCCCCCATGCCAGCCCACCCCACTGGACCCTCAGCAGGTGTCAGGAGTGGGGCCAAAAGGGGGTGGGGCCAGGTCTCCAGTGCCTGGCTGGGGCCAGCTCCCACCAGGGCTGTCCCTAGGGGGGAGCGGGGCCCAGGGCCAATTGGCTTAGGGGGGCCCTCCACCCTAGCCTACGCTGGAGAGGGGAAAGATGGGCCGGGCCAGCCCGCTCCACCCTGGCAATGCAAGGCCGGCCCCGGCCGAGACCATACCACCGGTGAGGGCTGGTCCCTGGCTGCAGATGGGGACCGGAGTGTGTGGGGCAGGCCGGAAGAGGCCCAGTGCCCTGGCAGCAGCAGCTCCCTGCAGGCCGCCCCACCCCATCCTGCTCGCCTCCAGCATGGCCCTGGGTCCTGCCACTCCCCCACAAGGGACGGCCCTGCCCAGCCTGTGGGCTTGCCTGCACCCTTTCCATCCAGGTCCTGCTTTCCCTCCTCCCAGCCCAATTGACCTCACCTCCTTCCCTGTCAGGACGTGGCGCGCCAGCTTGACCTTGGCGAAGTTGCCCTTGCCGATGGTCTTGAGCAAGCGGTAGTTCCCAATGTGCGGCTGCTCATCGGCGGAGGTGGCCGAGTTGCGGCCCCGCAGCATGTTCGACTTGCTACTGGCCTTCGACTCCGTATGGCCCAGCGCCGGCTGTGGAGACAAACACACATGGCTTGGGCTGGGGGAAGCCACCAGAGGGTCATGACCTCCCCACCTCCTACCCCGTGTACTTAGCCCCAGTGCAGAACCAAGGCTCGGCGTCCTCACCCTGATGTGCTCTGCAGGCCCCTCTCTGAGATCCATCTTCTCATGCAGGCCAGTGGGCAGAGCACTCAGGGCTCAGAAAATGGGCTGCACCTTTTTGGGACCAGCTTACATCCCAGCAAGCATCACCCAGCCTCTTTGTCACTGCAGGGGTGAGGGTTAGCTGCCACAGCCTGCATCGTTGGGTCTGAATCCCAATTCCCGAGGCCTCGCCTCCACTCAACGCCCATGCCAGGCTGTGCCATGCTTCTCTGGGAATGGGGCTCCCTTCCTGATCTGTACTGGGAGCCAGTTGGTGCTCTGCAGTGTGAGATGGGAATGGCCTTGCCTCAGCGTGGGTTAACTAGCAAGCGGCCTCAAATTCATTCCAGCCCTTTTAAACCCCGATGCGCTGTGAGATTCAGCATAGGAGAGGGTGAAAGTAAGACACAAGTGCAAGGATCACGAGGAATGATGCTCTACTAACCCCTCGTCCACAGAGACCACAGCAGATGCATCAGTCAATCCAGTTGGCTGGGAATAGCCCCTACACACCTCGAGCGCTGGCCCAACCCATCTTGCCAGAGAGGAAAGGGATCAATAGGTTTCATTGCCTCCAGACCCACTGAGCATTTGGCTGGGGATGGTGCATGCAGAAGCCCCATGGCTGTCCTCTGTGTCAGTAGTTTTCAAACTTTTTTCCTCAGGACCCATTTAAAAACAATCATTATTGCCTGTGACCCAAAAATTACATCTTTGGGCAATACTTTCCAGTCTGATGGTGGCAGCTTGGGGTGCTGCGACCCAGTGCCTGAGGATCTGTGACCCAATACTGGATCCTGAAAACCACTGCTCTATGTGGCCGCTTGCAGGAAAGCATTTCATACTGCTCTACAGAGGAACAGGAGCTATATGGAAAGAGTGGAGTTCTCTGCAGTCATGGGATGGGGACCTCTCCTCCGTTACTCAAAACAACCCTGCAAAACCCCTATCCACACCCAGTGCAGTCCTAAGTCGCACCACCCACACTGCTTTGCTATTTGAGGGCTCACTGGGTGAAGTGGGAGGGATTCTCTGGTCTGCGTTAAAAGAGATCAGACCACTTCACCTAATGGGCCCTTCCAGCTTTAAGACCTCTAAACAGTCACAAACTTTTTCTGTTGGGGATTGTGGCACCAGCCCCACACCAGTAATGTGCAAAGCTCAGTGTGGATTCCTGGGTAATGCACTACGCAGGAAAGCAAATCAAACCGTCCCTACTGCGAACTACCGTTCGCCCTGAATCTTGGGGAAGGGACAGCTGAAACCAGCACATGGAAGACTCACCACAGGTCAGTGGCTAAAGTTACCAAGGGATGGATTCTGCCACTACCCTTCTAGACAAATGGCCCATTGTACCTCCATTAAGCCCCAGGGGAATTGTCACTTTGTAGGATGGGGATACTGAGGCACAGATACATTTGTGCAACATCAACAGTGTGTGTGAAACTTCAGCTCCACAGCCTGCCTCAGAATCGGAATGAACGTTATCTCCACTTTACAAGGGGGCAGTTGAGGCAGAGAAGGGTCGAGTGACTTGCCCAAAGTCACAGAGCAGGTCAGTGTCTGAGCTGGGACTAGAACCCAGGAGTCCTGATTTCCAGCTCCACCCATCTACTCAGGAGGCCTGGCTTCCATCTGAGGCTCTGACTCTCACCCTCCATAACCCAGGCGCAGCAGTCATTAAATCACACCCTGTGTGTTTCCAGGGAAACAGAGCTGGGGAGATGAATGTGAGAAGAGGTTCAGGCACTGCTCCCAGCCTCCTTTCCAAGTCAACAGCCACACCTGTTCCCTTGCTGGGGGTGTCCAGCCAGGCACACATGTAACATGAGTACAAAGGAAGAAGAGATCAGAGGAAGCGGCCAAGAAAGCTAAAGTTAAAGGCACGCCTATGCTGAAAGCTAACTTAACCCTTTGGAGGTCAGGCAGGTGCCACCTGGCACGGCTGTACTCGCTCTCTGTGAATCAGTTACAGGGCTGCCCTGAGAGATCATTTCCTCTCCACGTTCATGGCAATAGGATCCCTGCTAGGCAACTGAGGAGGGGAGTGGCAAAGCCTGACACTGCCATAGCTTTCTCCGACACAGCCTGGGACCTACCAACTCACGGCCAGGCAGCTGAACAAGCACTTCTGAGAGCAATGAGCGAGTTCTGGGAAAGGTTTCCCTGGCACAGGGATTGCAGGCCACACAGTACCAGATTCCCCCTCTTCACTAGAAACCAGGCTCCTGGAGGGTTATGCACACGTGCTGCCCGCCCGCTACCACCCCCCCCCCCCCCCGTGTGCTCACACAAAGTCAGATCCATGGCTGGGCTGCAGATGCTAGGACACTAGGTTTTCTATTTCCTGGCTTTGCCACTGACCTGCTGTACAAGTCCCAACCCCTCCTACCGTTTGCCTATTTCGACAGCAGCCTCTTTGGGGCAGGGACTCCCTCTTACCATGTCGACCATAACATAAAACGGCCCTCCTGGGTCACAGCAATGGTCCACCTTAGGCCAGCGTCCTGTCTCCTGACAGTGTCTAATGCAAGATGCTTCACAGGGAATGAACACAACAGGTCATCATCAACTATCCCGTCCTCTGCTGTCCACTCCCAGCTTCTGACAGTTTGAGTCTCAGGACACTCCGAACACGCGGCTGCATCCCAGACCGTCTTAGCTAATAGCTGCTGATGGACCCACCCCCCATGAATCTCTCTAATTAGTTTTTTTGAACCCTGCTACAACGCTGGCCTCCACAACATGCTCTGGCAATGAGAATTATTTCTTTCTGCTTGTTTTTTTCTTACTGTCTATTCATTTCATTGGGTGACCCCTGGTTCTTGTGTTATGGGAAGGGGTAAATAACACTGCCGTATTCACTTTCTTCACGCCAGCCGTGACTTTACAGATGACAAGCCAGACCTCTGACAAACGCACAGCTTGGCAACACATACTGTACTAGCATCAGTGAAAGCTGGCATTTGGTTTCTTCAGTGTAAAGCTATTTATTCTGCTCCCAGAATCCTCTAGCACATTCCGACTTACCAAACTTGTCAATGAGAGACTATCTAGTAATCTGGCACCACTCCAACAGTGGACATACCCCACCGTAGCCATCCATTTTCCAAACAGCCCCAGTCTTCTTCATCAATCTCAAATGGAAGTGGTTCCATCCCCCTAATCATTTTTCTTGCCCTTCTCTGTACCGTTTCTAATTCTAATACATCTTTTTTGAGACGGGGCGACTGGGGCCACACACACTAATAAAGGTGTGGGTGTACTATAGATTTACATAGGGACTTTCCTTTTCTAATGCTCTTTAACAGCCTGTTAGCTTTTTTGACTGTCACTGTACGTGAAGCAGATGTTTTTAGAGAACTAGCCACAATGACTCCAAGATCTCTCTCGAGTGGTAACAGCTAACCTAGATCCCCTCATTTTGTGTGTGTCACTGGGATTATGTTTTCCCATGTGTACGACTTTGTATTTACTGACACTGAATTTCATTTGCCATTTTGCTGCCCCGTCACCCACTTTTTTAGATTCATTTATAACTCTTCACAGTCTACTTCGGACTTAATGAGCTGGAGTAATTTTGTATTGTCTGCAAATTTTGCCATGTCACTGTTTACACCTTTTCCCAGATCATTTATGAGCATCTTGAACAGTAGTGGTCCCAGTACAGATCCTTGGGGGACACCACTAGTTACCTCTCTCCACTGTGAAAACTGATTCTTACCCTTTGTTTCCTGCCTTTGAACCGGTTACTGCTCCAGGAGAGGTCCTTCCCTCTTATCCCACGGTTCTCACTTTGCTTTGGTGAGAGACCTTGTCAAGGCTTTCCAGAGCTCAAGTACACTAGATCCACCACATCGCTATTCCACGTGTTGACTGCCCTCAAAGAATTCCAATACATTTCTGAGGCATGATTTTCCTTTACAAAAGCTGTGTTGACTCTTGTATGTGTCAGGCCACTTCTCATCACTGTAATGCCAATTCTAAGCCACGCTAAGCAGGGCAGCTCTAATTCAGGATTCCTTGCCTGAGGTGGAAGAGTTTCAAGCCACATTTTGAGGCCGCGAATGGGAAGGTCACCAGGAATCCAATGGTCAGGTCAGTAGAGGCAGCTCCTACCCAGGCATGTCCCAGTGCTGAGCCCTCTAGCCTGAGCCCCAGGCCCAGCTGCAAAGTGCTCCTCATGTGGACACTGTTTATACCAGCAGAACTGCACTTTTATCAGTCAAGCCTATTCCAGTGCCTCTGTCTGCCCCCGCCCCCGCCAAATGAAACAATACTGCTGTTTAAGCCTCGTTTGCCAGTGCAGCTCAATGTGCACTAGGGGATTGCACCTCTTCACACTCTGGACCAACAGAGCTGTGATGGCAGCAGCCCCTACTTACGGTAGCCCAGCCTCAGACGCGCCAGTCTTACCTCCTGTGTGACCCTGGCCAAGACACTCAGCGTGAGGAGTTCAGAAGCGCCTGAGCCCCATTTTCAAAAGTGGTCCCTTGCGTTGAGTCAAAGGCCCATTTTGCACCCAGCTTTTGTGCGGACGTAAGAGTGTGAGTTAGCCGTGAGTGAGCTTGTATCAATATAATTATACCATTACGAGCCCTGGCATGGATGCAATTATACTGGTATAAAAGGGCCTTAGACCAGAATAGCTTATTTCTTCTCCTGTATGGAAACAGCTGCACTGGTATAAAATGCCTTTATAGTGTTCTTACTGTCTCCCTGTATGTAATGTATTTATATGGCCTCCAGTATCTGGGCACCTCACAGCCTCATGTATTTCCCTCCCCACCTTCCTGTGAGGCAGGGTGGTGCTGTTTTCTCTGTTGTTTAGATGAGGAACTTGAACACAGAGAGATGCAGTGACCCACCCAAGAAGCCTGTGGCAGAGCAGGAAACTGAACCCAGGTCTCAAGTCCTCTGCCAGTGCCCTACCCTGGGGCTATCCTGTCTCCCGAAGTGCAGAAGAGTCACAAAGGGAATCCCATCATGATCTTCCACTCTGTCTTACCCCCAGGCCCCTGGAGTAGCAGGGCTGTTCTGCTCTAGTAGTTCATCCACTGTAGCTTCTGTATAGACAAGGCCTTTGGGTAAAAAGATTCAGAAGTGACAAGGCGCTGAGGAGCCAAAGGCTGTGCAAGCTGTGGGGTGTGAATTGCAGTACGCACTGCAGTGTCACGTGCTAACTGCCCTCTGGGGGTACTACGGGCCCAAATTCAATGTAACCTGTTCATGTCAACTCTGCCCTTTTCCAAACAGAACGACATTCATGTGAACTAAGTACCTTTTAGTTCATGCCAGCAGCATCCGCACAGGGTAGTTAGTGCACAATTCACACCCCTGGAGCTCACCTGGCAGGGCAGGGCAAGGCCAAGTCTCACTGGAAGTCAATGAGATTTAGGAGCCCATGTGCTTGAGACCATTTTTTAAATGGGACTTAAGTGCTTCTGAAAATGTCACCCATGGGCTCTGTGGCCAATTCCCCAGCTCTAAAATGGGATGACTGCCGACCTGCCCATCAAGGTGTGGGGTGGTGCTTGGATACTCTGGTGATGGAGTCCAGGTAGGTGCCACATAAACATTGCTATGAGCTCCTGCATGTCCCATCGATATAGCTTGATCTTCCAGCCTAGCTGGGACAGGCAAGGGTGCTATTTGTATTTCAGTAGGACCTACAGACACCAAGGAATTGGCTCCTCTAATGGGATCCTGGGAAGGGGAAGAAGGCACTGCAGCGTCTGGATTGTCACACTGGCATCTGTGTAGAAAGGGCAATGGCAGGAGAAGCCTTTGCCTGGAGCAGCACAGAAAAGCCTAGCAGGGAAGAGAGGGGGTATGTGGGCAATAAGCCACGGCTGATGCTGCCTGCAGGATCACTCACCATGAGCCCAGTGCAAACCCTCTGGAATCCCCTCAACCAGCAGCACCAAGGGGATTCCTCCAGCTGGACTAACTCAGCTCCCAGACCCCATGAAGCAGATCACGAACAAGCGTTAATGCCAGCAGCAAGCCCACCATCAGGCTGCTGCAAGAGAGGCAGGACTCATCTGACCCAGGAAGCAGCTGTAGCAGCTGCTGTTTAATTACTACTAGGCGGAGGTTTACAAACAGGCAGACACAGGGGCCCATGAACCATAAAGTTCCCTCCAACCTTGCATCACTGTAGGTGCAGATGGAGGCTGCCCCAGACACCTCCATGGCAGAGAATGGAACCTGCCCTAGGGAAGAAACAGCTTGTTTCTTCAGAGGCCAAAGGATTTATTAATACAAGTCCTCAGCACTAAGAGCTCGAGAGTTCACGCACAGAGCCCCCAACTGAAGGGTGGCATAGATGACAGCAATAACATCGATGCACTGTCTCAATTGTTATTGGTAGTGCAGGCGTGCTTAGGAGGCTATAGCCATGGATCAGGCACCCCCTGTGCTAGGTGCTGTACAAACACAGAACAAAGACACAATCCCAGTCCCAAACAGCTTCCAAACTGAGAAGGGCCAATTACTTTAATTTCATCATTCCACGTGCTTATCAAGCCTGAATCTCCACAGCATGTGAGAGCCTCGCCATCGTTCATGGACTCAGTCCTCGGATGAAATAGGGAAGGGTTATCCCCATTTTACCTGTGAGGAAAACTGAGGCACAAGGCAGCTTAGGTCTTTGGTGCAGGGACATCTTCTAGTTGTGTGTTTGTACAGCACCTAGTACAATGGGGTCCTGGTCTGCAACAGGGCTCCCCGGTGGTATGATAATCCAAAGAAATACAAGGTGTCTGTGGGTGAACCAAGAATGGAACCTGGCTGTCCTGAGCCCTGCCCACTCGATTCCTCTTCCTATTCCAGATGGGGAAGGAGAGGAGCGAGATTCTTCTCAAATCCAGAAGAGCCAACTGAAGAGGAGTTTGCTTTGGGTACTAAGTTGCTTCTGGACCTAAAAAACTAACCCCATTAGGCCTTCTGCAAATGGTGCCCAGAGGGCAGGTGGTTTTCACTCAGCTCTGCATCTGCTGGGGATGTTCTCCTCAGCTACCACGCCCAAAACAGATCAGCAGCCAGCAACACTAAGCTCAGGGCAGCTGGGTCAGACTAGGATACAAGCCTGCAAAATGCCTCTTTGATCACACACAATGCTGCCCACTAGCAATCTAGCGCTCAAAGTTCTTGGAGAGAGAAGGAACGCAGTGGGCTATGGCAGTGGTTTTCAAACTTAGGGTGGGGACCCAGTACTGGGGCACAGACCCTCAGGCACTGCGTCACAGCACCCGCTGCTGCCCCCACCAAAAGACTGGAATGCACTGCTCAAAGATATAATTGTTGGGTCATTGGCAAAAGTGATTTTTTTCAACTGGGTCCTGAGAAAAAAGTTTAAAAACCACTGTGTACGGGGCACCCAAATCAGGGGAGGTAAGACAGAGATGGAAACGAGGGGCCCACTTGCCCCATGGGATTTGGAAGCTAAACACTGCTCTGTGCCCCCATTTGACCCAGCGATGCTGACTCCACAGGACGAAAATGTAGGCAAAGAAAGTTTGTTTAGACAGCACACACCCTTCCCTCTAGGCTCCTGCACTGCTTGAGTCTGGCTCTTCAAGGACACTGTGGGCCGCAGCTCTCCAGACTCCACCTTGGCAGGTGAGCCACTATGCTAACGGCACCAAGGAGCTGCTGCATTGCTCATCTATAATTCATGCCCTGACAGAGAAGGAGGGAGAGGGAATGCCAAGCAGACGGAAAGCCATAGAAAACCTTAACCCCTCTGTGCCAGGTGTGGATGTGTTTTCACTTGCGTGAACGGCACGTGCACAAGAAGCCCATCACCTGCACAGGGTGCCGGCTCTCAAGCTTAGCTGGGCCAGGCCAGGCCAGGCCTGGCCTTGAATGGAAGAAAGCAGTAGGCTGTGGATGACTTCCCCATGTCAGTACTCAGCACAGCGTGTGGGGACAAAGCACTGCCTGAGACGCTGTCTTCCCAAAGAGGCACAGGGTTGGCAGTCCACTGAAAGTCTGCTTTCTAAGAGGATGGGGTGTTGACTCAACCCCAACCAAGCTCTGCCCTCCAAACTCCTCTGCAGTTGGGAGGACAGTGTCCTTCTCCCCCATCATGAATCTGCCGTACAGCACAGCTTGGAACCAGTACGAACAGCTGCTGCACCACACCCAGAGGTTGGCGAAGGGTTAAAGCAGCTGGATGAACAATGGTGAGAGTCCAGAACTTAAAATACAATGAAAGTATCCCTACTGCCTCCCAGGTTCTTCCCTGCTAGTCAGCCATCTTTCATCGTTGTTCTTAGCTCCCTGCATGTCTCAGCACATGCACACACAGCCCATTTGATACCCTGGATCACTTTGCTCACACGCTGCATCCCTTTCCCTCAGCTTTTTGGCTTGTCTTCAGGCCACATGCTCTTTGGGACAGGGACCATTCTGGCAGTTTGTACAGTGCCTAGCACAACAGCGTATGCCAAGCATGGGGGGAAAGACTGCCTGACAGTCCGAAAAACCAAGGGAGAGAGATTCACCTCTCCTCCTACAGATTCTTTCAGGTCAGAATGCACCACTGGGCCCATTCAGAGTGACCTCCTGTGCAACTCAGGACAGAGATTTTCACCTGACACCTGCAGAGAGCCCGGCCCCTCTTGGTTGAATTGAACATTCCTGGCCTTTGGATCCATTTTAAAGATACGTTCCAACTTCTGTCTACAAACACTCAGATACAGACAGTTCCCCCAAAGCTTGTGAGCCTTAAAACACTCAGGTTCTCCTGAACCACAGGGAAATGGAGCCAAGGAGATGTCAGCCGGCAGCCAAGATCAGATGTGGGCCTGGCAGGTGCAAGAAGGTAGCTGTAGGCACTGGGGAAGATCTGATCCTGGAAAAGTCCCCAATAGTTAGACATTAGCTTAAACCCTGAAGCACAAGAAGGTCCATCTTTCTTCCAAAACCTTTGATAGGAAAGTCCCATTGTCCAGGATAGATGGGAATTATGGAGCAAGCATGTGCCACATCTCTCCCATCGCCAACCCCAACAAACAAAAGGATCCATCTCTCTCCACGACATGCAGATTCCAGCTGCCCAAGGTCAGACCAGCGGCAGAAGTCCTTGGCATCAGAGCCTCGTGGTAAGAAACTAACAGCAAAGCATGCCTGGAACCCACACCTCACAGAGGTGACTCCGCCAAGGCAGCCTGTTCTAGCTATTCTGGGAAGCAAGCATTCTAGCAAAGACTGTGCGCTTCTTTGCTTGCCTACCCTCTGCTCTGCAAGGACGTTCTGTAAGCCATTCTGTGCTCATCACAGCCGTTAGTCTGGGAAGGGGAGATCAGCTAAGTACGAGGCACAGCAAAAATAATCCATTTCCAACATGCCCCTAGGTCTGAGCACAAGGTTTGATCTGTCAGCATTACGTGTTCAAGAGCAAAACAGCTCTGTGTTTAAAGAGGGGGCCTGTGACAAGCATCCCCTCCCTGCTGCAGCAGAGAGAACTGCACCCCAACCTGGCCAGATTCCTCCCTCTTCTGTCTAACCCAGTGTGTTTCTCAACCATTAGTGGACCGGGGAACACCTAAAAGTATTAATTGCTTTACACAGAACACCTGATGAAAGGTCCCCAAAAAAGCCAGAAACAAGATTTAAAATGTTCCAGCCATATCAAAGCTTCCAGGTGTGTGTCAGCGTCTACTGCCAGAGCCTAGAAGCTTTGCTGTGGCTGGGGGATTTTAAATTGCTGAGTCTCCTCTCCTCACTCAGCCCCCCCTCCAATGGGGAGGGGAGAGAGGTTGGGGGGGTCCCAGAGCACCTGCATCATGTCTGCGGAGCACCGGAATTCCATGGAACACTGGTCTAATCCTTCCCCCCCCGAATATGGGACCATTTTCTGAGCTGGGCTAGAGAGCACACACCCCAAACCCAGGCTACCAGCTCCCAGTTCTGGGCAGCAGCTGAAATCACGTTCTCTCTGCTGGGTGACTGGGCCTCACAAGTGCTTCTCTTGTCTGACCCAGTGTTTCGTGCCTGGAGTAACACTACCTAGGTAAGGGACCATGCTGGGTCTGGCGCTGCTTGAGTGCTGTTACTGATCCCTGGATCAGCCCCTGTCTGCAAACAGTCTAAATCTAAGCTGCTCTTCGGGGAGCTTGCTGGGAAGCCGTTTGCCAAGAACAGCTTAACATTCTGGCTATGACTCTCTCTGGCTCCCAGGTCTCTCTGCAGGAGGCCAGCACCATTTACTCCTTTCAACAGGCTCACAGCAGCACTCCTTCCCTGGTCTCCATATTACCTCCCAGTTGACACTGTGCGGCACTCTAAGAAACAACCCAAGCTAGATTTCTCTACTCCTGCCGTTGATCCAGCTCCAGACACATCCAATTAAACCACGGGCTGTGGAAAAGCCCCCATTTCAGCAAGCTTATGTTTTAACCTGAACTGAGTGCTGCTCTATTTGATTTCCTTTTAGGCAGGAGGAAGTCTGGGTCCATCTGCCTCCTAATTCTAAAAGGGCCTATTCAATCCACTCTAAAGAGGGGGCCAAAGTGGAGCCAGTTCTCCTGGGGCTTTTGGGACATGGACTCTTCTTCCACAAGGATCAGGGCCCTGGATTATATCACGTGGGGCAAACAGTCATCAAACAATAAGCTGTTGCAGCTATTGAGCAGGGCTTGAACTATCAACAGCTTTTCCTTTCTTAGCCTCAGAAGGAAGAGTTTGTGGAAAGCAGTGTTGCCTAATGGAAGAACAATGGACAGGGACTCGGAGGGTCTACTCCTGGCTCAGCCTTTGGCTTGCTGAGTGATCCTGGGGCAAGTCACTCCCCCATACCCTCCGTCCCTCAGTTTTCCAATCTCTCAGTATGGATTCTGGTCTCCTTTGGAAAGAGCTTTGAGGTCTACCGATGAAAAGCACTATAGAAGAGCTAGGGATGATTATTTTTAAAGATCTCAGAGGAGCTGCCCATCTCTTCTAAGGGGATTTGTGTAGTTCCCATTAGCCAAGCAGACACAGACCACCTGTTAGCTTGTTCCTACCGTAGCAGCCTCTTGTGAAAGATTCACTGGGGTGATCCAGATAGAGGAAACAGGAGTCCTAACTAATGACAAATGCTTCATGTCTTGAGCTGATGTCAATTAGAGACCAGTGTGAACCTTATGTGGGGGCAGATCGTCCCACAGCTCCTCATAGTGGATCTCTTTCACCTTCCTCAGAAGCAGCTGCTGTAGGCCACCATCAGACAGGATAATGAGCTAGATGAGCCTGGGATCTGATCCAGTCTAGCAATTCCGACGTTCCTGTGCCTTAGTGCTCTGGTGTTTACTCTTCTAGCAGCTGGCCCAAGGGAGAGCTGCTAGCAATAATATTTTAGATTTCTATAATAACGTCTCAACCCAAAGAGTCCCCAAAAACCATTGAACACCATAGAAATGCAGCCACCATTGGCATGAAGCATGGTATCCGTTAACATCTCTTAGCAGTTTTGGGCAAAAAGATACTGAGTTACAATTAGACACGAGTTAATGATGCAGACTGAAATAACCCAAACTGGGGCTTGGCCAGGACACTGGGTTATCTTGCAAACCAGATAATGGATATTTGCAGTCAAGACTTCAGTTTTAGACCTTATCTTAAAGGCAGCATCACTATCAAAGTAGCTCTCCAGCACTGAGCTCAATCCTGATTTGATTGGAGAGCAGTCTCTATGGAATGACTAATACCGGTTCCTTCACTGGACACCTCCCAGAAACAGCAGTAAGCTACTTCCCCATCGTCTCTCCTCTCTTACTTGGATTGGAAGCTCTTTGGGGCAAGCACCATTCCTTTGTCCCATTTTTGCACCGTGCAAAGCACAATGGTACATGACTGGAGTGCCACGTGCTAGTGCAATACACAATTATCCAACCTAAGCTCCACGGTTGCAGCAATCACTTTGCAGTGGGACTCCTCAAGGACCTCATATACTCTAAGGTCAGAAGGGACCAATATGATCATTTAGTCTGACCTTCTCCACAGAACCTCACCCACCCACTCCTGTAATAAACCTCTAATCCACCAGTGAATGAGCCATGCCCATACTACAGGGGAAGGCAACCTCCCCCCCCCCCCCCCGTGAGCTGAATTAACTCAATAAAAGGATAAAAAAATGCCATATAAACTCTATATTAGAGTGGCTGCCAGTAACCAGCAGGCTAACTTCCATCTTCCAGGAGCCCACCAGGCAGCCCTCTTTGGAAGTGGTGCAGGGAGCTAGTTTCCACAGCAACAGCTTCTTTCTTAGGGTGACACATGGCAGGCATGTCAGCAAGCACAGAGCAGGGAGAGCACAAAAGGGTGTTTGGGAGGAGGGGAGCCTGGCAGCTGAACACGCGGCAGACACGCTGCAAAGTGGCTCATTGTCCGGGTCGAGATTCTGATGCTGGTGCCCATATGGGATGGCGGGCTCTGACACGACACCACCTCCGCAAAGCAAGAAACATGCAAGCCTCTACACTCAGACTGTAATGGAGAGAAGCAGCGAGTCACAGACAGCAAGGAAGAGCTTCCCCTAAGAGTAACCTCAGATACAGAAAGCTGTGTGCTGAGCTGGCAAAGCTGGGAGATGCTGCCAGGATACCTGGATTCTGTTTTCAACTCTGGGAGAAGAGGAGGCTCCAGTGGTTAGCACTTGGGAGGCTCGGAGCCAGGACTAGGAGAGCCTATTCCCAGCTTTCCTCAACAAACTGCAGTACAGCTTGGACAAGGACCCTTGATCTTCCACTACACCTCCCTCACTGGGGCAAAGGATCCTTAAGGGACCCCTTTGCCTCTCTATAGAGCTTTTCCTCTGGGAATCGACAAGCATTAGACAGCTGAACGTGAGTCCTAGGCTGTGACTGCCTGGGAGCAAGCAGAGCAACCCCCCCTTATCTCCACGTAGCTTTCGTTCCCTTGCCCTACCCCACTTTGTCTGAGCTATACTGTCAGAGGGGTTCGCTCTCCATTTTACAGCAAGAGTTTGCCATCAGTTTCTGTAAGAGGTGTACATTTAAAAATCAATGTCCTCACTAGATATATGCACTCTTGCAGTCTGACACCAGAGCTGCCAGGAAGTAGTTGCTGACTGGAAAAGCATGGTGGGTAACAGTAAGCAAATGATAATCCTGAGCTTCCAGGGCTTCTGCGCAAGCTTCACTACCGGAGCAGCCTGCCCTCGGCAACCATCTGCCCCAGGGTGGGGCAGCCTGGAACTGAACTGGAAAAGCCATGCAGTTATTCTGACTAGTAAAGCAGAGCACAGGAAAGGCCACCAGAGCCCAGATCCACCAGGGGCTTGGGGCTATCTCCAAGTGCTTGCTGGGATATTAAGGAAGTACTTGTTTGTTAGGCCTCATTGCTCCTGGATGCACGGAGGTCTGGGAAATACCCTCATTTCCCAGAAGTTGAAATCTCGGCGCCTACCGCAGTAGTGCTCTGGCTTTGGTGAGCCACCACCCGTGACCTGGGGCTGCAGAGCAAGTGCAGCTCCCAGCACTCAGGGGCACACCTAAGCAGACAGCGATATGGCCGCTGAACAAGCTCAGACCCGACAAACGGCACACATGGGGGCAGGTATCGCATGTCCTGCCTGTGGAAGAGGAAAGCAACGCAGCGCATGGGCTATAGATAGAGGACCCTTGTGATCCTTCCGCAAGGTGTCTCTAAAGTCCATGGCTGAACTCCAAGGCTCTTAATAAATTGAACCCCACTGCCCCCAGAAAGCCATGACCCAGCTCTCAGACCACATCTCTCCCAGTCAGCTCCAGCTCCAATGCACCCCCCAACACTTACTCCAGCCACTTTCATGGGCCTTGTGTACGTGCTCCCTCTGCTCATCAAAAGTCCTCTTCTCTCCCTCCCTTCACACAATCTCAGCAATGCTGGTGCAAGAGCCTTCTCTGCAGCACCTGTACTCTGGAAGGGCGCAGGTTGGATCTCATTTGCTCTCTGTTCCGGACCCCAAACGGAAACGTCTCTCTCCCATCATTTATATACTCCAGCCAGCCAGGAAAAGAGATAAATCCAACTTATTCCAACCGTCTTTGTGGGGGGAGGAGGAAAACTGAGGAACAAAGTTGTCTCATGTCTCCTTGTTAACAGTACCCCCACTATCCCTCTTCTGAAGCGGTGAAGGATGTCAGTGTACGTTTGTTTGAACGGCAACTGCCAAAGTGAAACTCTTTCTGAAGGAGCAAAGTACAGGAACTGCCCAAGCAAGCCACTTCCCCCACCGACCGCCCGGCAATGGGACTCCGCCTTCGATACCTGAGCAAGCTGACACCTTTCGCAATCTCCCGGGTGGCTAACCCAGAGCTAGGCCTGTTTTGCAATTCATCAGTTTCAGGCAAACCCTACAACTTCCCTAAAAAGCCTGATAGGTAGTGTAGAAAAACTGGGATTATCGAGAGCTTCAGGCTGTCACCTGGATCCGAGTCCCCATCAAGGGAGGAAGGCAAAGTCCCACCACAACCCACTACCACTACTTGGCCACTGGGCAAAGTGGGAGGAGAAATGTCCTTAGGCTGGAGGAAGGAGGGCGTTAGAGCAATTCACCAATCTTCCCCCACAGGAAGCTGCCTGCCCCACCCTTGTTGCAATGGGCAGGGCTCTCAGTCAGACTGTGAGAAGGAAATGCTCAGCTTGAAAAGAGTATGAAGTAAATGTTTTACCTGCACCAGGTAGTTTGCATGCCACTAAGCAAGCTGAATATATCAGGGGCAGGCAGCTATCACTACCAACTTCAAAAAAGGGATTCAAATGCTGCTAAATGAGAGCAATGGGGCAGCAGGGGAAGATCAGGAGTGAACTCAGTGATGTGCCACCCCCTCCTCCCCTAGTGCATGGCTCCTAGCCCATCACATCCGTGTGCACACACCCTTTTTGAGAAACCCTTGCATAACAGCCAAACCGCAGGCTGGGGAACACAGAGGCAAGATGGCTAAGTGAACACAGAGTGCCAGGGCTGTCACAGCATCTGGTGGCGGCGGGGAGGGGGACACGCTTTTTACAAGGAAGACGAGCTATGTTACAGCATTACTCAGTTAAAGCCGACAGCTCACAACCAACCGCGCTGAGCCCCAATCCACCAATATTCTGATGCTTCAAGGAAAGGGACTCAAAGTCAGTAAGAAAAATGGTAATTCCTTAGCCTGCTGGGTTTTCTAGTGAAACATGTAGTATGTGAGGGGTGCTGGAGAACAGACAGAACAAAGGGCTGGGAGTCAGAACTCCTGGCTTCTTTCGCTAGCCTGGGAGGGGCACCTACTGGTTAGAACAAGGGGCTGGGAACCAGGACTCCTGGGTTCTATCCCCAGCTCTGCAAATGAGGGGTCTAGTGGCGTAGGTCAGTAGAGCTGGGAGCCAGGACTCCTGGGTTCTAGTATCACAAGTATTAGCCCGGGGGGTCATCAACCTGTGCTGGCCCCTCCTCCTCAATCCTCAGATGGTGCCGGCAGCCCCTTCCACCGAAAAAAGTGGCTACTGCCTGAAAATTGGCAGCGGCCACAGCTGGAGATGGAGGGCCACTTCCCAAGCATGCCGCTGAAAGGAGCTGCTCACAGAAAGTAGTCATCTGGAGTCCCCAGGCATGCTGTGGAAAGCAGCTGTCCAGAGTGGCTCCTTTTGGTATTGAAATGCAAACGTGAGGAAGCGCTTCAGGCAGCTTTTTTCTGTGGCATGCTTGGAGCATGGGCATGGTGGGGACCCCCCATGTCCCAGGCGCCACTGAATGAAGCTGCCTGGAGTAGCTTTCAGAGGCAGAAGCAGCAATTTCAGTGGCACCGTAGAGGGTGTTGCGTGCCGCTCCGAACGGGCTTGCGTGCTATTGTCAGCACACATGCCAAGGGTTGCCTATCCCGGTAGGGCAAGGGACAGTCTTTCTGTTCTCTTTGTACAGAGCCTAGCACAAGTGGATCTATGACTGGGCTTGCTACAGAAACAGCCATCACCATCAAGAGCCTCCAACATTCTCCTCACTAAAGCCCTGAAAAATTGGGGAGAATAAACTCTCACCCTGACCCACACCACCATTTCTCTACTCTTCCAGCACTTCACCGTTAAGTGATTTAACAGACAAGAGAATAGTGCTACAGGATCAGCCTCTGCTCATTCACACTGCAATCAGGAGTCACAGCCATAAGATTTATGAAGACCCAATAGAGGAGGAGGAGGACTAGGATCTTCATCTGTCTGCATCTCAGATCCACATGAACACAAGCATGTCCTCAGAAAACTTCCTAACAAGAACACGGTCTTCTGAGTGTTAGCAGCAGGCTGGCAGGAGCACCTAGGAGGCTGAGCCATGGACATGACTGCAACATGCCAGGCATTGTATCAACTCGACAAAAAGATGTTCCTTGCTCTGAAGAGCTGCTAATAGTTCAGACGGGCTTTGGTGGGGGAACAAGAACAACAACAGCCAGCACTGAATGCACAGATCAGACTCAAGACTGTGTCACCACTACAGTGTGCAGAGCAAACCCGTCCCTTTCCTTGGATAGAAGCCAGGAAGAAAAGACACCACGGAGCACTGAGCCTAGATTCCCAACACAGGGAAAGACGCACACAATGTTTTCATGGTCATTCTGCGATTAGGCACTGAGAAAAGTCAAAGACGCAGAGCAATTTCAGAGACAACAGGAAACAAAGCTCCTTCCCGCCCCCAAACATGCAGAGCAGCACAGAATCCCGGTGGCACAGACTCATCCGCTCTTGCTGCATACAGGTATCGCTCAAGCCCTCCTGAAACCTGCCTCTTGCACACTTGCTCCCAGCTTAACTTCCCCAGCAGTGTCTGCTCACTTCCTTGCATTTATGCATGAGAGATTTTGATGGCAGAGCAGATCCAAGCTGCCAAGGGGTTAACCTTTGAACATGACAGATAGCAGATGCAGCATCTTACACAGCGCTAATGTGAGAGGATATTGACACTGATGGCAGGAGCCATGGAGCCAGAGGCACTGTCAGAATTACTTCCATCGTCATGTATATTAGGCTCCTTCCATTGCCTTTCTGCTTCACCCGTAGGTGCTTTCAAGAGAGAGCTGCTGAATAGCCAGAGGAAGGGCTCTATATATGGCCCCAGAGCCATACACAGCACTTACATTAATAAGAGACCTGCATGCATATGCAGCCCCTCACTGCCCTGGTGTGGGGAGCAGTGTAAACGAAAGAGCCTTCAGGGAGAGGGAGGGTGATTGAAGAAATAATTGGAGAAGAATATAATCTAGTCGTGCAGCTGAGCAGCAGGCTTCCTGGGTTCTACCCCAGCTCAGGAGGGGGAGTGGTGTCTGGGGGTCGGAAGAAGGGAGACCTAGCAGTTTCAGTAGGGGACCAGGACTCCTAGGTCCTTTTCTCAACTGCTTGTGAGACTTCAAGCAAGTTTCTTCCTCTTTTTGTTTTTATTGCTCCATGCAAGGCTGATGTTTTAAAGTCTGGGGTTTGGAGACTGGGCAGCCTCCCCCTGCCCGCCCACCCATCTATTAGATCAAGAGCAGCTTCACACAGCAGCAGCGCTGGCTTCACCGTCAGCCACTGAGGCACTGCTCTTCATGGTGGGGCGGCTGACATCCAACCAAGTGCATTCCTGGCAGGTCAAGGCTGACATAACTCCTGGCAGCTGTGGGAAGCAGCTCCCTTACATTACAACTCTCTACACTGCACCTCGGCTGGGGATACACACAGGCCTGACACACCAGGCTAGTAGCAGCAGGGTTGGGGGGTGGAGTGGGGTGGGAAGAGTTGCCTGTAAAGACCTCCTCTCCCTACCCCGTGATGTAGGAGTCTGGGGAGAAGCAGATTCCAGCTGACAAGGCCCTTCCCCATGTGGGATTTGGGAAACACAGCACTGCTCCTTCCCCCCATCTCTGCTCTTCTCTATATTCCATTCACACACGCTCTGAATGCCAAGCCTGAAATTTCCTCACGTGATCAGCTTCCTAGGTCCCTTGAAGTAAACTAGGCAATTCGTCTCTGACAGTTTGTGCTGCGGATGTGTCAAGAAGCAAGGGGCAGCAGGAGAATGAAAGCACAAAGCTCACCAGAAGCCTCCAGCCAATGTCTCCCAAGGGGTCTTGCACTCACTTTACCCACTTGAGAAAAAGGCTGCCACATTTAGAGAGAGAAAGAGACAAATCTGATGAGACTATGGAGGGTGGGGGAGTTTCCTCTCTTCCATCCCCGGCCCTGCCACAGCCACCTCCTGCTTCTCTCCAAGGCCACCACTAAATTAGCAGAGGCTGGATTTAACAAAGGGTGGTTTAGCACTAACAGAAGTTCTGTCGAATGAGTAGAGAGGCTAGATAGAGAGAGGACTCCGAAGCAAAGGCACTTCTGAGGCAAACACTGAACAGCCTCTGTTGTGCTGTTTTATTTTGGACACCTTGCACCAAGAACAGACCACAGACCCGCACCCGCTTATACAGGAAAGCTCCTTGTATAGGCCTAACACCCTGTTCGGTAAGTGCCTTCCAGCCAGGAAGGGCCACTTCTGGCACCACGTTGTGTAGCTGGGGAGGAGGCTTTTGGAGGAGTCCCACTAAGGTGGCAGCCTGTGGAGCTGGTGTCCACCAAGCTCAGCCAGGAGTTCTGTCCAGAAGCCCCGTATTAGAGCTCCTGTCTGGGAAGAGGAGAGGCTTGGCACTTGAACTTGTGGAGCTGGGGGTAGAGTGGGTGTCAGGGAGCAGGCAGGTCTCATGAACAGAATCTTGCCAGCCCTGCTGCCTTCTCCTGGCACCTAGATCTGCACTGTAAGAAGGTTTCTGATGCAATATGTTCAGTGTTATTTAATTCTACAACCTCCAGGTGACACAAGCCATTCCCAGGGTTACTGTGAAATAGCACCAGGGTGTTAAACTACTCAGCAGCCCCTCTTGGGAACACTGTAGCAGACAACTCCAGCTGGATTTACCTCCCCATCTTGCATGCCCTCTGCTCCAGCCCATTATTCCCTCCTATAGCTTCTCAGACACAATTAACTAAGAGCAATCTTCCCTAAGGTAAGGCCATGTGTTCCAACCCCTCTGCAGACTCCAGACTGATTAGTAAGCACCGTCCCCCTGAGGAATGGCAGCATGGCCACGCTCCTGCCATTAATCCACTCAAACAGTGCTTCACTGCACATTAGACTTGCAAATGCAGCCAGTAAAAGAGTATGTTGCTACTTGGGTTTTACTAGTAGTTACCAGGGATTTGCAGCCACTGAAAGTCTCCAAGCATCACTTGCTCAACAACAACAGAATCCTGTGGCACTTTTAAAGACTAACAGATTTATTTAATGCATGAGCTTTCGTGGGAGAAAATCCCACTTTTTCTGCAACAGACTGACACGGTTACCTCTTTGGAACTTGCTCAACAACCACCTTTTATCTTCTTTCTGCCCCTCCTCTGAACTCTTCCTCCTGGCACCTGGAGCAGAAAAACTCAGACTTCTTGCACACACTCTGAGTCAAACACTGGGGGGGGGGGGCGGGGGATTTAAGAGCCAAAGCCACCAGCCTGACCGTCCCTGCACTCTTAAGCCAAAGGAGCAGCCCAGGCATCTGCTCAGTCAGAGGACAGCTGTCCAAACTCTACGGCTAGGATGTCAAGCATAACCTCCCAAGGGAAGGCACATCAATCTGGTTTCAAAATTTCAAAAGGTGTGGCCACAAAGCAAGCAGGGCTGGGTCACTCTGAGGACTTTCACTAAGATTTCCTGGCACAGCTTGCTAATTGTTTGACTGCTGCTTTGGGGTCACCAAGAAAAGACATGCCAAGCAACTGTCTACACCTGAACTCACAAGAGGCTTGTGCTAGGGAGGCAGAACATCTTAGTGGCACTGGACTGGGATTCGGAAGACCTGGGTTCAGTTCCTGGCTCTGCCACTAACCTGCTGGGTGACCTTGGACAAGTGCCCTCCCTGCGCCTCAGTTTCCCCCCTCAGTAAAATGGGGACAGCGATACTGATCTCCCTTGTAAAGCTTTGAGACCCACTAATGATAATCTCTAGTTTTTCTGGTTTATTATTATGGAATAGCCCATCCTATATTAGGACTTCAGATATCCAACCTAGGCTGCAGCTCCTGAGAGCAAAGTCCAGCCCCACTTCCCACATAAACAGGTATTCGCACAAGGCACTGCGTGTGGGCTTGGCAGAATTCAAATTCATTGTCTATAGTTTTGATGGATAATGCATGCTATGCTTTAAGCATTTAGATCAATTTACATTTTCCCAGTGCCAGGAAATGACGGGAGGTATTGCAATTATTTAATGACTAGATGTTGAGATTAAAAAAGGTGAAGCTTTATAGGCATTGAAAGACAAATTGTCACTATCCCATGTCAAAATATACAAAGTAAATAATCTCCAAACTCCACTAAGTTCTCAAGCAGCCTCTTTCTTACCCTGCCTATGTGTAAATTCCTATAATCACGGATGGGAATATTTTTGCATTGGTTTGTGTGTGCATGACAAAATTAACGTTTATAGATAACCTCATCCTTCCAAGTCTACTTACACATGCACTACTCCTTCCCCCTGACCCTGACCCAAACCGCCACCCCATTCCCACCACCTCTGAGCTCTTATCTTCTCATCGCCCCTACCAGAAAGCTCCATTATCCACATTTTATAGACGGGCAGCTGAGACACAGACACGAAGGGCATTTTCAAAACCACCTAAGAGGGACACAGGAGCCCAAGTCTATTTTCACAAATGATTGAAACACTTAGGAGCCACTCACTGACTGAGGCTACTAAGTGCCTGAATCACTTTTGATAATGGCACTTAGTGAAATTTTCAAAAGCAGCTAAGTGATTTAGGAATTTAAGTGACTTGCCCAAGGCATGGCAGTGAATCTGTGGCAGAGACTTGAACACAGGTTTCTCAAGTCCCAGGCCAGTACCCTAAACACTGGGCCATGCTTCCTGCTGCAATCCTCGGAAGTGACACTCAAAAGGTATGCGCTGCAAACCACCGCCGTTTTCACCAGCCTGGCTATTCACCCCTCTATAAACACACTGGAGTGCACTGGAACTCTGCACAGCACCATAACTATAGCAAACACTCTAAGCAACTTCATCAATAGCACAAAGAGAGCAAACAAGGCCCAGCCAAGAGAGAACAAACAACTCCAACTGATTTTGAGAGGAGACAGGAGAGAGCTGAGAAGGTCATTCCAGATAGGAACGGCCGAGAAGCAGGCTCTTGCACCAACAATCAAGAGAGAGCTGGAAAGATAAAAGAAGTGAGTGCTAGAAAAGCCAAGGTGAGAGGAGAGGCCTTCGAATGGTCTTATTCTGACCAGGGTCCAAAAATGAAAAGGCAGCTGACTGAACCGTCGGGTGATGGTGACAACACACAACATCTTTGCCAAAAACTGAGCCGGAAGCCATTTATGGCATTACTTTATTTATTCTTCTATTTGAAGCTATTACCACCAAATTGCAAAATTTTCCCTCTCCCAGGCCAAAGTGCAGGCTGGGATACACCAAGTTTAGGCATATCAGCTGTTTTGCAGGATCCATTAAAGAGAATGGTGTGAACCAGCTGGTTAGCACCTAATGCCCTTGAATTAGGTGACCAGGTCCCAGCTAGTCCACAGCTGCTCCTTTCATGCAACTCCAAGGCTTTACACAGACTAGTTTTAAATGATACAAGTAATGGAGCTTCACTCTCTTCCCTGGGAGACAAGGAGACTACCCAACAACCTTTTCACAGTTGTAATCTACCCTTGTCATCTCCTCTGCTTCCAGAATTCTTCACACCTATGGATTTTTGCCCCCAGGAATGGTTGTTTAAAGCGGGGACAAAACTCACAGAACAGGGGACCAGGTGCCATATTTCTCCAGATGTGGCTTTACTGCAGATTGACGTAAATGGGCTATGGCAGGGCTCAACAAAATTGGCTCCGAGCTAGGTGCCAGCAGTTTTATTTTTGGTAGCCAGAGGGAGCTGCTCCACTACATTTCCACAGCAGAGCTAGGCTACAAAACCCAGTTGCCATGGCAACCTGGTGCCCGTTTTTTGTTGAGCCCTGGGCTAAGGACTCTCATTCAGTCAAGGTCTGAACCTCTGAAGTCAAAATCTACTCAACAGTATCTCCTCTTGAAAGACTCAGTGACAAGTCCTACTGTGACGCTGTGTAAAAAACAGCTAGTGTGATCCTTGGATGCATGAAGTGGGGAGAAGCAAGTAGGAGCAGAGAGGTGATTTGATTTCTGTATATGGCATTCGTGAGATTGATACTGAAGCAGTTCATCCAGTTCTGGTATCCAAATTTTAAAATGGATGTTGAAAAATTGGAGAGGGTACAGTAAAAGAGAAAATATTATTTGAGGGTGGGAGAGAATGCCTTGTAGCGAGAGAGCTAAACTAAGACCTGAGCTCCTTATCGAAAAGATTGAGAAGTGACTTGATTACAATGCATAAGTACTTTCATGGGGAGAAAATACTGGGTACAAAAGGGCAGAAAAAGGCAGAACAAGAACCAATGGCTGGAAACTGAAGCCAGACACTTTCAAATTAGAAATAAAGTACCTTCTACCTGTGAGTGTTTTTAACCATTAAAAAGACTCCCAAGGGAAGCAATGAATTGTCCATCTCAAAGCCAGTCAACGTCTTTCTGAAAGATGCTTTAGCCTGACACAAGCTACTGGGCTCAATATGGGGTTATGTTATGGGGAAAAACTCTTGTCTGTGAAAAACAGATCAGATTGGATGATTTAATGGTCCCTGTTGGCTTTGAAATCTACGAATCTGGTATGCTTATCTGTGGCTTTGTTTACTGCCAAGATTCCTGGGGTTACCATCTTTTTAGTGATGGGCTATCACAGAATATCTGGGGGGGGAGGGGGGGTGTTAGTCTGATTAGTTAACTGTAGTTCATCAACCACTGGTAGTCTGAGAGACACGTGGTGAAAATCCCAATAGGTTCAGGTCAGATAACATGTATTTCCACATTTAAGAAAGCTAAAACACATTTTAACGTTGCTTTTCCAAATCAGCAACCATTGTAATTACCACAAGGATGTTCTTTGATCCCCTCCCACTGGTGAAGGGGACCATACAATCCTGAAAAGGAGTGGAAGCGTCTATTAAAATGTGGTCCACATCCTGACAGAGTTAACTTAGTCTTGTGTGGATTGAGCGCCATATCTGGCAATAATGAGCACAGACAAATTTGTAAAACATTCTGTTCCAGCTCCCTTCAGGATGCAGAGTCCAAGACGATGCACGCAGGCTATCCAGCAACCTGCCTTGCCCTATTTTCACCTAAAAGCCCAACACCAAGTAGGAATACATGGCTCAGGTAGGAAGCTAGGGCTAGATGTACAAGACAAGGAGGACACCTGGAACATACAAGGCAGCATTTGGTAAGAGACTTGAAAAATACAGGTAGGTGCCTGTGATCAGCTTCTTCTGAGGTAGCACATAGATTCTATCTAGACTGGTAGCAGTTGAAGGTCACACAAACAGGTTGCAGGATAGGGAAATTTTCATTGAAGCATCATATTTCACCCTTGGACTTCATCATCTTACTTAAAGGGACACTAATAACTCAACGATGTTACTGTTTGGAAAAGTTTAATCTACTTTTAGTTGAGGGTTGACTGATAAAGGGAAAAAAATCATGGTGAGCTCTTTGGGTAGGAGTTCTCTCTTATCTTTATGATGCCTAACACAATGCAGTCCTGGTCTATGAGCATACTCATAGGTGCTACCAGAATATATAAAGGAACGAACAAGGCAGAGATCCAGACTAGGGAGTCATGGCATGAAGCCAACACTCCTCTTCCTGGGTTTGATTTTGGTTCAATGGAAGATGTTTCCAAGAGTTAGGGTACCACTTCTTCCACTAAAGTGATGAGGTTAGGCCACCTGGTTCAGGGGCCTCACAGTAGGACAAGTGGGACTAACGCTGAGTAGTACCCTGGGAAGACAAGGACAGCAATTAGTGCAAAGTTCATGGTCGTCAAACAAACTCCTGTCTAGGCTGACTGGTTGCTCTCAGAGCTGTTCCCTCATCCACTCAAGGTTAGTGGTGCTTTCAAACAGGGCTGGCCAGCCCACCCTGGCACATAGGCTAAAACCCAAGGGAGACCACTACTACCACCAACTCAGACTACTAGGCTGTCCGATCTGCAAGGAGGTTGCAGACTAAATCACTCAAGCACTGATAGTTCTCCAGTGCCTTCCCACAATTCCCCCCATGTCCCCAAGACGGACAACTCCCACAAAGCACTGGGAAAGAATCAGGGTGGTTCAAACTCATCACAGCACGAAGAACCATGGGATATGCTGCCAGAAATCCTAGTGACACATGGAGAAGCACAGAACCAGTGAGGACAGAGTCCCTGGAGCAGGGTTGTGAAGTGTGGCTGCTCACACCCAAGGTAGGTTAACATGGGTGCTTCTCAGACTCTGGTGCCAATCATCCGTATTAACTCAGCAGTGAAAACATGCCCTCGGGGAGATCAGAGGCGAGGCTTCCTGCCTCATTACCTGTTCAGATCCTGTTGGTGAGGAATCACAAGTGAAGGCTAGTTGAAAAGGCTCTGTGGGTCCCAATCTGTTCCTATTGTAACAAGTAAGTGTGTGAGAGAACAAGAGAGACACACAGAATCCACTGGCACATCTGAGGCTGCCAATAAATGACAAGAAAACCTCATGACACCGTCACTTCCTCATGCATTCACCTCTCCAAACCTCAGGGGCACTGCTTGAGATCAGTCAGCCAGTTAGAGCACCCTTCCAGCCCTGTTGTGCTGCTGTTCCCCGATTACCGCAATAAGTTACCATCTCCTTATTACACTGCCTTACCTTGCAACCCTTGCTCCATGCACATGTCCCACGACAGTTAATGAAAGAGATAAAGCCATTAACTCTGGCAGGAGAGGGGCACGAATAGAGTTTATGCCTCACTTAAAATCACTTACTAAAAGAAAAGGAGAAAATACCCTGAGAACAAAGAGTAACTGAATTTAGAAGAAACCTCAAGCCAGCTTTGCTGGGAGAGCAACCACTTGTGCAGCTGTACAATGCAGAAATAATCAAAGGTGAGGAACAGCTTTGCCTGCTGTAGGTTAGGATCTATGAACTCTAATGGAATTACTTTTAGGAGAATGGCCTGAAGAATCATCAGCTGGGAAGCTGCAATTGTCTCCACTCGCAGCACGACTGCTACATATGAGCCAGTTGGTCCTTTGAAAGGCACCGTTTGTGTTCTAGGTAGAACTCCATTTGTTCAGGAGCAGCAGAGGAGGTAAGGAGCTTGAATGGAAGCCTCACTCGAAATCCCAATATGCTTTTGTTATAAAACTCTACGACCCCCACCTTTCAATTATTAACACGTATATTGTTGTAGCACCTAGACACTTCAGCCGGGGGTGAGGGGCATTATGCCAGGTGCTGCATAAAACAGAGAAATTGACAGGCACTGCCAGAGAAGCTTCCAACCTAGGAGACAAAACATACTAAATGGATGACAGAAATGAACAGGCTGGGGTAGGAGAGATTAATGAAAACAAGAAGTGCAGAACTCTTAACCATTTGGGAGCCAAGATGACAATTCACAGTCACTGGTGAAATCAAGTGGGCAGTTTTCACAGTTGTGAGGGAGTCAAGAATTGTATGGGTCCAGTTTATGCCATGCATGTTTCAGATTAAATGCTAACCCTGGCTTGCAAAAAAAGAAAGGAACAAATATTTATTATCCCCCCACTGCTGTAGCACCTGACAATCTTTAAGACATTCATCTTGACACGCTATTGCTTCCTAAGGCCCCTAGGCACTACCACAATATAATAATTCATTCAGTGTTCCTGTAGGGAAACTAAGGCATAGATTTAACAACTGCCCGTGGGTCTGTAGCAAAGCAGGGAACTGAATCCAGGGCTCCCAATTTCCTAGCTATTGGGCCATCCTTCCATTCCAACACTGTACAAAGTACAGAATAGCAACTGTGCAGCCAGCACATAAAGGCAGTGAACCTGTAGGCTCTTCTTCACTTGGTCCCTCAGAAAGCTCCCCATGAGCTTACCTGACTGTTGACAGCAAATGTTTGATAGAGTTTAATTCCACAAGGGACCATTAAGATCATATAGTCTGACTTGCATTACCAAAGGCCAAAGAATTTCACCCAGTTATCCCCTCTTGAGCCCAACTAAAAGGCTAAACTAAGGCATTTCAGTTTTCAGGGGATTAAACAGTCACATGGCAAAAACAGAAACAGGAGACATCGAGGGGCCATGTCTCAGGACTCTGCAATGGCAGGGAATCGATTATGTGAGACATGAGGATCACAGCATGTCTGAAGAGGCCAGGAAGCATCTCTCATATTGTCTTCATTGCCAGAAAAGGGCCTGTCCAGCAGTGCCAAAGACGGACTTGAAGGGGATGATGTCTTGTTAAGACAGAGCAGGTTTCAGGTGCAGCACTGAAGATGGCCTGGAAAGATGAGTGCAAGGATACAGCGTGAGTGAAGAGGTGAAAGCAGAACAAAAGAGCATTGCGCTGTAGGGGAAAATAAGAGATCAAATGGAGACTGAAGGAGAAGGACTAGGAATTGACACTTGCTGGAAGCAGCCAGCGGAGAGATTCCAAGCACCATGCTACTCTATCGTTATTAGTACTGCAGGAGCACCTAGGAGCCCCACTGTCTTGGGCATGCTGCAAACACAACAAAAAGATGGCCTCTTAGCCAAAGAATTTATAATCCAGTACTCCCAGTTCAATAATAGCTCTGAGGGCAGAAGAGGAAATCCACATTGCCCGAAAGCACTCAAACTATTGGGTTCCTTTGGAGAGAGACATGGTCTAAACACAAGCCTAGAAGACAGGAATTCCTATTTCCTAGCCCCATTCAGACGCCAACTGTTTCCCAAGGCCCTGGGGTGAGTCAAAAGCTGCATGCCTTAACATTACCATCCGAACAATGGGGATAATGGCAGGCATGCCAAAGATTAGCTCATGTGTACACAAGGTGTGGGTGGAAGAGGAGGATTGAGAGCTCAGCAGCACAAAACTTGCCTTCAAAAGCCTGACTCCAATTCTCTCCTTTTAAAATTTCAATAGCTGGAGCCATGCCTCTGCAGAACACACAGCTTGACACCTCAGTGAGATGAACAGAGCCTCCTCCATGCGGCAGGGGTAAGTCAGTCAATCCCCAGAGGAGGTTACCAAGGGTATTTTAGCACGGAGTTGCAGTAACACTTTTGACTCTGATGCAGGGACCACCACTGGATAGCAGCAAACGCTCTCACCGCAGGGCTCATCTAATGGTTTATTCCTTTTTTACCATAAGGGCTTATCATCAGATGCCTCAAGGGACTGAAATGGGAACTGGCTTCCTCCAGATGAGCACATTCCACTCAGCTAGCCGGGGGGCACATAGCAGTCTAGCGGGCTGAACACAGACAAGCCATCCTTACCACCGGTGACCTGGCCCCAGGTCCTCAGCTCTTAATACCAGGAAGACTGTCTGTCTGTTACCGGACCCCTGGGTCCCTGTGTGACTTTGAGCAAGGAACCCCCACCCACCCCAGGTTTTGTGCCTCTGTTGACCAATACGGAGGGTTAGCATTACTAAGGCTGGCTGGCAGCAGGCATGCTAGGCTGTAGCTGTTACTGTGGGGACAATGCCCCAAGTTGAGACGTTTTCGTATGTGATTCCATTTCACCCTGAAGAGCTCTCACATGAAACCTTTCAAAGACAACATTAATAACAGTTTGGCCTTCTCTGTAAAGGATCATACAGTGCCTCACAGCCTCCTCCTAAGGAACAGAGCTATCCCCTTCCATTTTACAGCCAGAGATAGGGGAATTCGCACAGGAACAGAACCCAGGTATCCGACTCCCAGAACCCTCCTCTAACCGTTAGACTTGCTCATTCCCTGTGCCACATGGGAATCCAGAAAATAAGCAAAGAAATGAAACTGGGGGATATTTAAATGGTGAGCTTTGCTTCTATTGCCTTGAATGGGCAGCTGCAGCAAAATGCCTGCAGCACTGAGCCATAGAGACCGTCAAAGGAAACCTCTTGTTGTGAGCTTGTCAAGCAACAGAACTGCCCATTGTTACTATGGGCTGTGGCAGATTTGATTTACTGTGACAGACGTGTCCAAGAATAACCCTTTATCCCCAGAGCTGGCCATGGCATCTATACAGACCAGGCAGTGCCTGTACAAAAGGCTTTTCAGCCCAGCCCAGGAGGTGGACAGACAGGTAAGCAAGCAGCAAAAGAATAACACTGCTGCATTAAGGCAATCCCTCACTTACTTTAAAATCCTTTAAAGACTAACAGATTTATTTATCGCAGGAAGGCTCATGTGATAAATCAATCTGTTAGTCTTTAAAAGTGCCACAGGACTCTGTTTGTTTTTCTGCAATGGACTAACACGGCTACCCCCCTCTGGAACTTTAAAATCCTTGTCTATCAAGGTAAAGAAACAAACCTAAGAAGGCCCTAGGGCCAGGTTTGGGAGCAAATCTTAAGAGGGTGGGGAGGGGAGGAAGGCACAAATTCAAACAACAGGTCCCAGATCTACAATGGAGTGGGTAGGGAGCCTCCATCAAGAACAGAAGCCTGGAAAAGGGGGAATACAAAGGAAAAATGTGAAGTTAATGCCAGTTACAGCTCATCCCTTTCCAAACTGAGTGCATTAGACATCTGAGAAATAACTAAATATAGAAAGCTAAAAATTAATTTTACACAGCATTTGGAGTATGTTCTGCTGCAGCATGTACGTCTCTCTCTCTCTCTTTCTATAGGAAGGCTTCAAGCTTTCTCCAGGAAAGCTACCTCTCTTGTTCTTTTCTCCCCCTCCTACTCCAGGCTTATTCTGCATTAAAATTAAGCCACTATTCTCTGCAGTGCCATGGACCATTTGCAATCTAAGCATATTTTGTTTCACTCCTAGTCTCTATGCAGTGGGCCAAGAAGAATAGATAGACATACCAGGTGAGAGAGACCAACAGGGGATGAGGGGGTGGGGGAGAGAGACAGAGGGAGAAGGGAAACTGATGAGCGAACACACTGGGCTCTGCCTGCTGGCACTCGGGAGAACATGATTCTCATTCGCTTGCTGACAGCTGGCTTTGCCTCAAAACAGATGCACTCCTCTAAAGCCTTTGCGTCAGATTTTTCATATATTTTATTTCTTCCTCTCATTCCATCAGCAATGGATTAACAAGGTTCAGGGCAGCCTCCAGTGCCCTGGAAATGGTAAAATATTTATATAGGTGCCTATAAAATAAATCCTCTGTATGTAAGCATTCCATTTAAAAACCCCACCTTGCACTGACAAAAAAAAAAATCTATACTAATACAAGGTTAATGAAAAAAATCCCAACACTCAGTGCCCTAGACTCACACCTTAAAAAACATGAGGGGGCGGGGTGAAGAGAATAAGCAGAAGACGCCTTAACTGAGAACGCTCTGCCCCAGGTTTTGGCTTAAATAGAGATTTGAATTGGCTTTGTCATTGCAATAAGTAACTTTCCCCCATCTCTACCTCCCAACCTTCTAATATGCTGTTCCACACTGTTTAAATCTAAACAACTGCTTTGATTTACTGAAATAGTCTGACCTGATCCTATGACTTGCACTCCCCTATATTTTTTCCCTCCCATTCTATAAGTTCTCCATCTTTAATCATCTGACAGTGGGATCTCTCCCACAAAAGCTCATTCATTAAATACATGTTAGTCATTAAAAGTGCCACAGGACTCTTTGTTTGTCTTACTGAACTAGACTAACATGTGCATCTGACGAAGTGGGTTATAGCCCACGAAAGCTTATGCCGAAGAAATCTGTTAGTCTCTAAGGTGCCACAGGACTCTCATTGTTTTTGCTGTACATAGCCTAACA
>ML685770.1:1736784-1774018 GCA_007922175.1 Pelusios castaneus | reverse complement strand
AGACTAACACGGCTACCCCCCTGGGAAGAGACTAACACGGCTACCCCTCTGGAACCTGCTCCAATTTGTTTTGCAGTGGTGTTGTAGCCATATCTGTTCCAGGATATTAGAGACAACGGCGGGGCAATGCAGTATCTTTTATTGGGCCAACTGTTGCTGGTGAGAGAGACAAGCTTTCGAGTTACACAGAGCTGTTCCTCAGGTCTGTGTAGTTGGAAAGCTTCTCTCTCACACAAGCAGAAGCTGGTCCAACAGAGGATATTATCTCACCTACATTATCTGTCCTAAGTACCCAGATATGCAAATTTAAAGGCAATGAACTCAGGAACAATGGTCTTCATCCCACGGATGCAAAGGACTGGTATTTAATTTGTTCCAGGCCTTACTAGGACTCTCGGCTTGCTTCATCACTTATGAAAGTAAAAAAACTTGCTTGAGCCCCAACACCTCTTTTCTTACAAATTAAGCACTGCACAGGACCCTAATTACTACTTCCTGTAAAGTCAAAACAAGGGCAACCAGATCAGCTTGATGGGCCAGGAAAATCAATCCCATTTTGCAGAACAACAGAGTCCTGCAGCACTTTTAGGCTATGTCTACACTTACTAAAATTAGTATGAACTAACTAATTCAAACTAATTTTAATTAGCTCGAATTAACTTAATTCGAACTAGAAAAAAATAAATTCCAAAGAGGTAGCCGTGTTAGTCTATTGTAGAAAAACAACAGAGTCCTGGGGCACTTTTAAAGACTAACAGATTTATTTATCGCATGAGCTTTCGTGGGAGAAAATCCCATTTCATCAGACGCTTGAAGATGGTTTCCATTGATTTCAATGGGCCGGGTTGTTCAAACTAAGAAATTAGTTCAAACTAACATGGCCACATGAGTTAACCTGAACTAACTAGTTCAAATTAACCCTTACTTCTAATACCCTATTCAAAGTTATTAGTTTGAATTACGGAAGCCCTTAATTAGAACTAATTAAAGCCTAGTGTAGCTATGGCTTTAGTTAGTTCGAATTAAGCTTCCTTAATTCAAACTAACTTGCCAGTGTAGACATAGCCTGGATTTATTTATCACATGAGCTTTCGTGGGAGAAAATCCCACTTTGTCAGACACCTTGATCTATGTCATATACTCCCCTGCATTTAATTTCTTCCCATTCTGTAAGTTTCCCATCTTCAAAGCATCTGACGAAGTGGGATTTTCTTCCACGAAAGCTCATGCGATAAATCAATCTGTTAGTCTTTAAAAGTGCCACAGGACTCTCTTGTTTTTCTGCAGTAACTAACACGGCTACCCCTTTGGAACCATTTTGCAGGAGATAACTGCATCACTGATTTGAAGTTTAGGGGGAGGGGACAGAGATGGGAAGTGAACAGTTAACATGGAGATATTAAAATATTTCCCTGCAACCACAGACAAATAGAATCATAGTCTGGAGCCATGTCTACACTACAGACTTGTGCCAGTCGGTCAGGGGTGTGATCTTTGACAGACACAGCTGTGCCAACAGAATACTCGGGTAGACACTGTGCTTTTCCTGGTCTAGCAGGTTTTGTCCAGGAAGGGTAAAATAAGCTAAACCAGAAAAAAGTTTTATGGGCTTCTACTACAGATGTGGCCTTAGATTTCTTATAGTTGTAATGCTAGAGCCTAACTCATTATGGTAACAGGAAGAAGCACTGCCTGGTGGTTAGTGTGAAGATCTGAGCTCCTGGATTCCATTATTGACATCACAACTAACTCACGACATCATTTTACTTCTCCATACAATAGCAATACAACCATCTCTCAGGCAAGCTATGGGACTTCATTTGTCAAGGTTTGCAAAATCATCCATGGTCTAACGAAAGGAATAGAAAACGGACCCAGCCCTCACATCAGAATTAAGAACTTAGTCTCCCAGTTCTTTAAGTCCATATGCTCCCAGTTTGCGTCGAATGCTGAGTCTCCTTAGGGAAGCATAAGCAAACCTGAGTTTGGAGATCTATTTGGTGCTTGATGCTGTAAAGCTATTGCGGCTTTCAATTTGCATTTGCAGCCTCTGGACATCTTCTGTCCTGTTTGTGTGGTTCACTGCAATAACAGCTTCAAAGGGATTTTTTCCAGTACCTCCAAAATATTTCCCCCAGGGGCTGTTAACTATAAGCCATTCACTGCCATGTGTGCGCTGTTTTAGGATGTTATGCCCAGGCAAGTTTAGAACTGGAGTTCAGTTCTCCAAGGTCCAGCCCTGTAGTTTTACTGTTGCTTACCGTATCTTACACTTTGCAATCACAGACCATACAAATGAGAAATATGAAAATAAAGGGCTATTTTGGCACTTACACAGCTCAGACCCTCAACAGCTCTGCTAACAGACCTTCCAGCTGAAGGCTTTAAACTACTGACACTGTTGTCTTCTAAAACATATTTATAGCCAGTCGTTGCTTAAGACTCACGACTCATGCTGCACCACAACAGCACCTTCCACATCTGTATCATTTTTACAAGAAGCTCTTTATTAACATTAATTCAGCCTTAACATCTCGGAAGAACATTATGTCCATTTTAGAAATGTTTCAAGTGGGTCACACAGAGAACAGGACAGACATGCTTCACACCACACAACAAGGCAACAGCACAGCTGGGAATAAAATCCAGGAGATCTGATTCTCAGTCCTCCTCCCTCAACCCCTGGTTCTAATACAGTAGGCCAGTTGTTCTCAACCTCTTGCAGATCGCAGCGTATTGCGACTCTACAGGACATACCAGCCCACCCCGGGCCAAATCCAGCCATCTCCCCAGCTCTCTGCAACACACTTTCCACTGTGTGGAGACACAGTAAAGTGTCCCAACACAGTAGGCCACACTCCTCCTACAGAATTGGGAATAGAATCCAGGAGTCCTGACTCCCAGTCTAATTCTCTTGCTCAGGGCCAGCCCAACCATATAGGTGAACTAGGCAGTCACCTAGGGTGCCAGGCTTTATGGGGCACCAAATTCGATGGAAGAGAATTTTTTCTCTATTTTTTTTTTAATTAATAAATTGTCTCTTATAACATGGGGGAGGGGAGGTGGTGCCAAAGTCAAAGTTCACTTAAGGCACCAAAAACGCTGGGGCCGGCCCTGCTCTTGCTCTAACCGGCTGGAAGTTAAAGTCAGACACGTTCAAATTCGAAACAAGGCACAGGATTTTAGCCATAGAAGTCATTACTCATTGGAACAAAATCCCAATGGAACTGTTGCATTCTCCATCTCTTGATCTCTTTAAATCCAGACTGGATGCCTCTCTGGAAGATGCTTTAGCTCAGGGATCTGCAATCTGCAGCTCTGGAGCCATATGTGGCTCTTTGTCTGCCCCCTTGCAGCTCTGGGCCCCTCCTGCCACCACGGGACCCTGTGAGTAGTCTGTGCCAGGCTCCGGGCTCCCCCCCACTATCAGCAGACCCTGCAGGGGGCCTGCTCCTGGTTCCAGGCTCCGCCCCAACCAGGGACCTTGTGGTAGGTGCCCTAGCCCAGCTCACAACTCCCCCCACAAGGAGGCTACGCCCATTGAGGCTCTCAAAACACTTGGTTATTGAAGGAATTTTTTTAAATGGCTCTTATCTTTCAGGCTGCCAACCCTTGCTTTAGACAGACAGAAATTACTGGGCTGAATGTAGAAGTAACTGGGTGAAATTTTATGGCCTACGATATGCAGATCAGATTAGATGATGTAATGAATGCTTCTGGCCATAAATTCTAGGGATCTAACCATTAGACCCCACTCTCCTCCTAAAGTTGGAATGTATCCCGGGAGCCTTGACTCTCAGTCCTCCCTATTTAGCCACATTCCTTCAGTGTGGAAATTTCACACAGGTTCAAGAGGTTTTAAGAACCTTAGGCTAGGTCTACACTGGCAGTCACCAGGAGTTATGCAAGCTACGGTGAGCAACTTGCATAACTCCCGTTGACTTCCTAACTCCCCTTCACTGCGGTGTCTTCACTGTGCTGCGCTGACACAAAATGCATTCCTGTCAATACACTGCTAACCACTTGAGGGGGTGGTTTTATTAAGCTGATCTCCAGATCGACTTAGTGGGTCTTAACTGACTGCTAAGTTGGTCTCGGAAGATTGAACTGGCGCTGCAAATTTCCCACCATTGATGTAGATGTGGCCTTAGAATACTATGGGAGAATTTTTCCACTGCTAAGAGCAGAAATCACATGGCCATTGAAGCAGAGAGTCAGTGGGTATGTCTTGTTATATGTGATTAGTACAGCCCTAACCCACCTGTTGGTCTGGAACAGATACCTACCAGGGACAGCAAAACTTCCCCATGGAGCAACAACTGGCCACTCTACATATAAGCTATGCTCATTTCAGCCAGAACTGAGAACTGTATCTAATTTGCTGATTTTTCACAGTGGGGACTAGTCTTAGAGCAAGATATAGACAAGTGACATTTGCAAAGGGGAACACACACAGCACAGCTAGTAAACATGTCAACACGGAGGTGGCTAAACAAGGTATTTCAACTGTAGCTGGGAGAGTGTCGGATTTGTCAGTCTCTAGTATGAAAAGCTGCAGCACTGGAGGTAAGCTATCCCATGGTTGCTCTTAGTTGGCTAGGGAGCAGTATTGCCACACACTGGACACCTCCAGCCATTAGGAAACAAGGCTGAGCCAGTCCAGAACTGTAGAGACAGGGCAGATTCTAAACCCAAAACACCCTTCCAGCACCTCATTTCAGATCTCACCCCTTTTTTAATCAACCCCAAGGAGCCTTTCTCTTCAAAGCGTCTGACGAAGTGGGATTTTCTCCCACGAAAGCTCATGTGATAGTCTTTAAAAGTGCCAAAGGACTCCTTGTTTGTTTCATCTGCATTAGATAATGTATGGTACCCAGAATTCTTTTAGGCTGCTCTATTAGTACTGCTCTGGGCATTATGCAGACCCAGGGAGAGAGAATCCATGCCCCTGACCAGAAGTGGTAGCTATTTCAACAGACAATGCAGTCAAAGGATGGGGGAAGAAAACAGAGGCACAGAAAAGCAAAGGGTACGTCTCCACTGGAGGCTCTGTTAAGTCGACTTAACCAAGGTCAACTAAGTCAACTTAAAAAGTCGAACTTGTTAAGTTGACTTAGAGACTCCACAGCCCTGCGTCCACACTGGCAGGCGTTAGGTAGACGGAGGAGTGGCCTGGAGGCCAATTAGGTCAACTTAAGGGTTATTCCTCATCTACGCTGGCTTAAGTCGACTTAATAAGGTCAATTTAAGCCTTAGGTCGACCTTAAGAGGTGGAGTTATTAAATCCGCTTAAGGAAGCGCTGAAGTTGACTTAATAAGCGCCCAGTGTGGACACAGAGGTCTGTAGGTCGACTTAACCGTCCTTAAGTCAACCTACGGCTCCAGTGTGGATGTACCCAAAGTGACTTGTCCGTGGTCACATGCAAAGCCAATGGCAGAACTGGGAATAGAAGAGAGATCCCCTCTCCAGGCCTAATGCCCTTCCCTTTGGGCCATCCTGCCTCCTTACTGTATATCACAAACTAAGTGCTGTGACACTTGTCTGATGCTTCTCAATACTCCGTGTTACTGGGGGAGTAACTGGATGGTATTAGGTCTGTTATAGAGAAGATCAGACTGGATGATCTAGGAATCCATGTTTAGATGCTCTAGCATATAGTCTCTACGGGCAGGTCTAGACTGCCTGCCATTTTTGGTGGCAGTCGAAGGGAGATACGCAAATTATTTCAAGTATCTGCCTTCAACTACCCTATGTCCCACAGGTCCACTGCACTGGGTTGAAGGGAGCATCCTCCCTTCAACTCAGTTCTGCTCCAGTTGCCGGGGTGGTCTTCAGCGATTGACTTCCCTATCAACTGATTGGAAAGCTTGATCTGATGGTGGCAAATTGTTGTCAGTGGAATTTAGCCTTGGACAGTCAATGGTTTCTGCTCTAGAACAAGCAACATGAGGCTAGCACCTGCCCATGATCTAGCTACAGGGTACAGAATGCTCCTCAGAGGAGTATTTACATGCAGGATGGACAGATTACGTGGAGACAACCGTCTGGAATCTTTGTTGACTTATCCTACATGATCAGCTCCTCTCCTGCCAGGGCTTCAGTTGTGTTTGTCTTCTGCACCCTGTGCAGGCAAAGTGAAAAATCCCCATTTGTGCAACACCCTCTTTGCAACCTTTGCGCTAATTTATCCTTCCCTCCCACTCTGCTCAAAAGGGAAATGAAGGCTTTGAAGATGAATGCATTACAGTATTTCCATGACACATTCTCACCCAACATCCCCAGGAATGAATTGACAAGACAGGACTGAAGCTGCGACTATTAGAACCCTGGGGCTTTTATATGTAAAAACACCATCCTTGGAACTACCTGAACTGAGCCAGTTCTATACTCATTCACCTAAACACATGGCTGAGTGGTGAAGAAATGCAGAGCTACACTGTGCAGAGCCCAGCACAATGGACTCTGGTTGGTCCTTAGGCACCACTCTAATAAACATGATTACTGATAGCTAGTTACTGAGTGCTATTAACTGGAAGAGACATTCTGGGTAAATCCCCAAGTGGTCCAATCCAGGATACTCAAGGTAATGGTCTAGTGGTCACCACACCACAGTACTGGAATCTGGACACCTGGGTTCCACTCTCAGCTCCGCCACCAATTGTGTCTATAAAACTGTGAGGTACTCAGTGAAGTTGCCATGTTGGACCATAGGGAGTACGGAATAAATTGCTTATTCAAGGACGCTACAGATGTGTTGAGTATTATTTATGGAGTTCTGTTCAGTATACATGGTGCTTTATGGACACAGGTCTCTGCCCCTTCATTAAAAGGGATGCCATTTGACAACCATCAGAATAAGGCTGGAAATATTAGCGGACTTGGGCACAGACACATGCTGATTAATTAGAGCCATGATGATAATTAGCGTTGTGTATATTGGTATTCTTGGGTTAGCCCAGTTCCATTAAACTGGGGAGACACCAGTGACAGTCAACAACTAACTGGTGAGGAGGACGGAAAATGGGAGGACATCTCTGTATGCACCACTGCGTTGGCTGCAGACCATGTGCCAGCAATATGGGAACAGGCAGCCTGCCAACCCTGCAGCTCTCACTCTTGGATATTCACAAAAAGAAGAGGCAGAGGCATGGCAGCAAGAGAGTAATGTCAGCATCACTTCCCAGATACATCCGCCTGAACATGGGGTCCCCAGTAGACTGGGCTGGGCAGCAAGGAAGAATCTCACATACTCTTGGTTCAAGAGATCCATTCCTCCACAGGTAGAGAGAGGCAAAGATAATCCGTGTACTGATGTGTAGGTTCAGTTTGTGCCAGTGGCATTTCTCTTCACGAGGCAGCTTGTAACATACCCAAGGTGATGGCTCCTGGAAATGGATCCCCCCAGTACTGCTTACATATCCAGCACCTGCTCTCCTAGAGGGAAGGAAGTTTTGTGGCCTTATGAGGTGTGCACTCAGTGTAACCCTTCTCGCTTCTCCCCAGCTGAAAATGTTTTGCTGCAGACGCTACTGATGCGCACCTATTTAAGACCTGTTATCTAAGGAGCTCACAATCTTTTACAAACTTTAATTCAATGTCTCAGCACCCAGGGAACCTAGTAACCATATTGCCAATGGGTAAGCTAAGGCAGAGACACAAAGCAACTCATTCAACCTTACACAAGAAGCCAATGGCAAAGCTGGAGTCAGACTCCGCTGCTGACTGAGCAAAAGAGTCCAAGAGCTGAGGCTGGAACCCAGGCACCCCGACTCTCAAACCCACCTGGTAAGCTCTAGAACTTTCCCTCCCTCCCTTCACTGAGCCAGGCACCCGGATTTCCAGCTTCCCCTGCTTAAACCACTACGCGGCCCCACCTCTGTTTGATGGAAGTATAAATCCATTTTAAAACCCAATTAAATTATATCTGAAGTAAAAAACACAGAGCCAGCATTGCTCTCCTTAGATTGCGGCTCCTTGCACTTTCCCTGAAAGGGATTGGGCATGAGCGTCTTGGGTGCACCGCAGACCCAACAGCTAAAATGGTTCCTAAAGCATTATGCTTGCCATTAAATGTGAAGTCGAGCAGAGGGCCAGAAGGCAGACTGGTGGAGTCACAACACAGGGACAACTCTGAAGTGGGACAAGAAGTGGCAGGAGGCAAATATGGAATTTTATTTTATTTCTTTTAAAAAGACAAACAACCTGAAATCTCAATTCAATTCCTCACTGTCAACAGCTCGGAGAAAAGGCATCCCACCTTGTAACGCAGTGCAACACTCCTAGCCAGGCCATCTGCCTCTGTTGTTGCCCTAATAATCAACTGTTTGGGGAAGCATCCTATATTTTCCCCTTGTACCAATCGCTGTTAGCTGAGGAACACACTTGCTCATGGGAAATTAGTGCTGCAGTGCTAGGAAAAAAAGCGGGGTCCAGACAAAAAAAGGGGAGCACAGAGTTGATCAAAGACTCCTCCACCCCTACTGAAGAGTCCATGATCCACTCCTCACTCTCCTGATGCATTTTTCACATATAACCCTTCAGCCTCCACTTCTTCCCCACAAAAGCCAGAAATTTATCTTCCAGCCTCATCACTTCAGCTACACTCTGCTGCCCTCCTGCTAAGATAACTTAACTTGCCAGCTGATTGCTGTATCACAAACTCCAACACCAACCCCATGGCTGGAAGATAGCGGCGCTCACATGAACCTGCACAGGCACACCGCACTCAACTTGTTTACAGCCGAAAGGATTAAAAACCTGAAAGAGGAGAGTGCTGAGGGAGTCGGTGGGGGTGTCAAATCCCACCATACAAGCCAGTGGGAGATTTAGCGAAGAAATACCAAGAGGGCCCCCTACCAAGAGATCTTTACAAAGCATAAAGCAGATACCTATCACCGGCACTTACTAGTATGCCAGATGCTGCTTAAGACCAAGTGACCTTGGAGTTATTGCTAAGTTTTCACAGCTCCTTGTGCTAACAAAGCAAGGTTACTGGGAAGCAAAACATTCTTCAGCGATAAGTTGACTGAAAAAGCAACACTGGCCAAGCGTCAAAGGAAACAAAGCAGATATTTGTGCTGGCTAAAGCGACAAAGGCTGAGCACCTGCAACTTGCAGGGGAACTGCTGGTGCTCAGCACCTCTGCAAACCCAGGCCAGTATGTGTCCTGAATACCAGGAACCACTTCCAATCACTATGGAGCAGAGAGGCTGCTACCACAAGAGCAAAAGGACCCCCCAGCAGTTGGAGTCTGATATCTAGACTGCAGGCTCTGGAGAAGAGGGACTGTCTCCTGCTATGTGTCTGGATGACACCTGGCATAATGCAGGTCTAGCTTAGGTACTAGGGAGCACCCATAACCCTCAGCTGAGAGCCGGGTCCCATTATGATGGGCTCTTTATTAGTATTATGGTAGAACCTAAAGGTCTCAATTGCCATCTGCTCTCCGTAGGAGTCCACGGGGCACTACTGTGCTAGTGTTAATAATATACACAGACAGGGAGGCCCCACCCAAAGTTAAGGCCTACAGGGTCTATTGCAGTACTACCACCACCCCCAGCGGCTCTGATCTCAGCTGGGGCCGCTGGGCAACGCAAAACAAAAGCAGTGTTGGTGACGTTGTGCTGGTCCCGGAACATGGAGAGCAGCACACACAGTTCTCTGCAGAAGCAACACGGCTTAAGAGACCGAGCTGAGGCCCAGAAACTCAGATCCTGCTCCCCACTTTGACACAGACTGAGAGCCAGCCCCAGAGCAGAGTCACTTTCCATGTCTTGCTTTTCCTCTCTCCACACTGTATCAGAGGGGTGTTTGAGACTCCCCTCCCAGCCTTGCCAAAGGCTGCTTGCCCCACCCAGTGTTATATTGGCCTTGCAAATAACTGTTTACTGTCACACACGTAATGAAGTGCTGGAGATCAGATTTGGTTTAGACTGGGGAGTTCTAAAAGCCCGAGCTGAAGGCACAAGGGCAGGTGCCAAGGATTATTAGAGCAGCCGCATGTGACCAACCACACACCTGGTCAAACCACTACAAACATCAACAGTCCAGAGAGTTAATGCCCACTCAGTGAGACGAGCTGGTTTCACCCTACAGAATGAACGGACAAGAGGAGGTGGCGGCCAAGCCAGCCTTGCCAGTAACCCAGCTTTTGACTTTAGGGAGTTTCAAAATTTAACATGCAGGGTATTAAGCTAACTCCCAGGTTTTGCACGATTGCGAGTGAGAAAAGACTAAATTGATGGATTATTCAACAGCACCAAACTAATGCTCGGCCACACTCAGTTCACCATACACATTATCAGTAAAAATACAACAGAGTCCTGTGGCACTTTTAAAGACTAACAGATTTATTTATCGCATGAGCTTTCGTGGGAGAAAATCCCACTTCGTCAGACGCTTTGAAGATGGGAAAGTTACAGAGTGGGAGGAAATTAAATGCAGGGGAGTGTATGACATAGCATCAGGTCAGGCTGTAACAGCAAATCAAAATAGGTGTTAGGATTCAAACACTGAGGAACAGCACATAGAGGAGGGGGAGGTCAAATCACTTGTTGTAATGCGAGAAAAATCCATAGTCCCTGTTTAACCCCAAGACAACTGAGTCAAATTTGCATATAAATTCGAGTTCTGCAGTCTCTCTTTGAAGCTGTGATTTGTTATTTTGATTTGCTGTTACAGCCTGACCTGATGCTATGTCATACACTCCCCTGCATTTAATTTCCTCCCACTCTGTAACTTTCCTATCTTCAAAGCGTCTGACGAAGTGGGATTTTCTCCCACGAAAGCTCATGCGATAAATAAATCTGTTAGTCTTTAAAAGTGCCACAGGACTCTGTTGTCTTTCTACAATAGACTAACACGGCTACCCCTTTGGAATTTCAATAAAAATAGTTGGAGATCTGAAAAACGAGATTACTGGCAAGAATGCACACACTCTTGGCTCAAAAATTCCCATTTGACACCCTAATTTCAATTCCACTGAAGCTTTTCCCCTAGCAGCGCTTTTTATGACATCTTGATTTGCAAATTCCTTGGCTCCTAAGAACAACAAAGGGAGAGATTGAGGGTGTACTGTTTGCATTGGGCTAATTAGAAGCCTTAACGTCATTCTAGTCAATTAGGTCCCAGAGCAAAGGGAGGTGGGGGGAGGCAGAGGCAGAGCTGGAATGAACAAAGACAACTGAAAAATGCTTACATCAGGAAAGAAATATCTGGTTTAAAGCAACTGGGGGTCCCATCGGGGTACTAATAATTCTGATACACCCAGCCTACGTGATAGCTAGGTCATTATTTACAGTCTTGTCACTAAGAAATCCCATCTTATTTCAGACATGAAGACAACACACCTTGCTGGTCCCATCACTTCTCAAGAGGAGCTAGAGTAGGGTGTGACTGCTGCAGTCTGCAAACACCCCAGCTAGATCCAAAAAAGCACAACCCTGAGATGGCAATTAACTACTACTCCCACGTACTCACTAGGCCATTAATCTTCTTCCATATCGAGGCAGTCATCAGGAGCTGTTAGACAAGCTAGCTCCTGGTTCTCATGGCTGGCAACTCCGGTCTGTCCCAACTCCATGTGAGAACTGAAAGTTACTTCCTCCTGCTGAAGCACCGCCCCCTCCTCCCCCTTCCCCTACCCACCATGACAGGGAATGGAAGCAGGTTTGCTTTGCTTTCCTTTTTAAAAAAAAGGAAAACCTTCCTGCAGCTGGGCAGCACAGAGCAGAGCAGCTTCACCGTGAGAAATCTGGAAGCTGTGAAAATTAAACACACAGAGGAAAAAACACACCCCATGATGGTGCTCTCTCCCTACCAGTCGAGGGCTGGCCTCCTTCCAGGAACTTACGGTACCAATACCTAAGCACAAATGATCAAGGAGGTGCATGCTGTGCTCAGGGCTGGAGCAGAACAGGAGGAAAGGGAGGGCTTGGATCATAAAACGGGTTGAGGAAGAAATGCAACTCAGTGGTGTGAGAAAGTATCCCATCTCTCCCTGAGCAGCCTAATGACCTAGGTTTCTAGAAGTGATGACCCCAAAAGGGTGGATACTCAGCACTTCTTTGAAAATCAGACCACTCTAAAACATCTGACATTGGACATCCAAAAATCACAAGGTGCTTGGGCAAAACATCAGCCAACAGATCCTGACAGTTAAAAACCAAACAAGGTCACAGGTGGAATGACTGACTGGTAAGAGTTGTCAGCAACCCCAGTGTTGTACAGCACAGTCCAAGCGCCGAAGAATTTACAATCTCGACTTCTCAATTTCCCCTCCATGCCTCTTTAGCTAACACCAGCCCCCCACATCATCCCTTCACATAATCTAAGGTCTCATCTTCAGCAAAGCCATTAGCACAATTTCTTTCCATTTCATTCTCCCTCTCAGCTGAGAGTTCTGCCTATGCCTAAATTGCCTCTTCCACTTCTGCCTTTAGTTCTAACCTCTGCAGGATTTTGAAGGAGGCAGATTATATGGGAGACATCATAGGAGGCTTTTATGGTAGCAATCCCCAACCTAGAACAGCCATTTTAAGACTTCAGAAACAGACATCGGAAGTTCTGGGCTTTGTTTTCAGAGACAGGGAATTTCAAAAGAGGTGGCAATGGTTTCATTACTCATCACCTCCAACCCATCCACAATGGCTTCCTGAATGGCTCCCAAATACATGTCCTTGCAATATGCTGGTCTGGCACAGGCATTACCCAAAAAGGATGTGTGCGCCGTGTTTGCTTTCACTCCCCAGCTTCATCCCTTAGCTGGGCCAAAGGCAATAATCTGAACAGAGATTATCTTGTCTGGTTCTAAACAGTGTTCCCCACAGATCTGCCGAAACAGCTGGTCACAAACTAAAATCATGCTCATTTGGCCTCCCAGTTTAATTCCACAAGCTGCTGCTAAAAGCCAAATACTTGCCAGTGGCTCCAGATCCACCCTGCCTGAAGGCCATGACGCTGGCGTTCTGTACCGGATGTTGCACTTCTTTATGATGAGACACTAGGCTCAAAAGCAACATTGACTCATGGTGCTCCACTGAGTTTGCTTCATTCGTTGGAAAACAGTAAACTATTCCCTCAACCTTACAGCCAGAGTCTTGGGCTGGGCCAGTACAGCTTCCTTGCACATGCTGGGACAAGGTAGTCTTGATAGGTCTTTTCCATCTCTAGAGATCGTCATCACACATCTGAGGGGGTAGCTGGGAAGAGCACTATTTAACAGTCTATGGTAGCCTCCTTTTACATACCCTACTCACGGTATATACAGTCCATTAACACTAGAGAAACTTGCCAACCCCTTTGATTGCTATGTCCTGTCTCATAACACTTTATGCTTCTAAACTGACTTTCACTGGAAGACTTCAGGTCTCCTTTAGACATTACGACAACAGAGTCCTGGGGCACTTTTAAAGACTAACAGATTTATTTATCGCATGAGCTTTCGTGGGATTTTCCCACGAAAGCTCATGCGATTAATAAATCTGTTAGTCTTAAAAGTGCCACAGGACTCTGTTGTCTTTCTACAATAGACTAACACGGCTACCCCTTTGGAATTTAGTCATTAAGCAGAGCAGACATCCCAAGAAGTAGGAATCAGTCTCAGTTTTAAACTGATTCCTGGATAGGTCAAGTTGCTTGTTCCTATGATACATGAAAGCATGGTGCAGTGGTTAGGGATTTGAGATCCAGCTTCAATTTAATGCTGCACCACAGACTTCCTGTGGGACTGTCAGCAGGCAAGTCTCTGCACCTCATTTGTACAATGGAGACAGTGGCATTGCCTGGCCTCACAGGAAGTTTGTGAGGGTAAACACACAATTTTGTGAGGCACTGAGATAGTACAATAATGGGTGCCATGTAAGGATCTAACAGAGTGAAAGACAAGTGGCAGGAGGGGAATAGAACCCAGGAATCCTGATTCATCAATTGTCTCCTCCAACGACCAGGTTCTAGCTATTGGACAAGCCCCTGGGAACACGCCCTGGTCTGAGCCCTGAGCTCTGACCTACCCTTTGGGGAGTCAACCAGGGTGCAGCACATTTCAAATGAAAATCCTCCTGGACACTGTGTGCGCGCGCGTGCGCCCAGAGCCACAAAGACATAGTTTTATTGGCTGGTCTTCAAAGCTCCCATGTAATCTGAAACTGAACTTTGTGTTCTCCTACCCTCTTTATCTGTGTTACAAAAACATGCTGAGGACACTTTTGCGGAGAGCTCAGCCTTCCTGTTCTATTTCAGCCTCTCAGCAGGGAATGGCAATTTCAAGCGGGGTTCAGAAGGGCTGAACATCTGACACCTCTATGACAATGCCACATCCCCACCGCAATGGGACCCTGAATCCACTGTTCCTCCCCCCTCCTGCCGCTTGGGAATAGGGAGGGAAAGTACAGTCAGTATTTTAAAAATAGGAGGTTTTAAATCTAACTGTCACAGGAAACTTTGGGCTTCTGCCTCTCTTAATAAAGAAGGCCTAGAGGGTGTCATCCCTGCCTAAAAAAAGAAAGCCTGTCAAATTATCTGTATTGTGGTAGCATCAAGAGGCTCCAGTCAAGACCGGGGGTCCTCCCCATCATGCCAGGCATGACACAGACCCACAAAGGAGAATGCCCTCTCCCCCATAATGTTGGGCACTACACAGACCTACTGTAAGAGACAGGTCCAGCTCTCCCACTCCCCCAGAGCTTACAATCTAAGTCAGGAGCGGGCAATAATATTGAGAGGGAGGCTGGTGGTGGCAGTGGAGAGCCAGCAGGGCGTGTAGAGCCAGTGGGGGGAGTTCGTGGGGAGGGGGGAGAGCTGGTTGGGGGGGCCGGGGGGGGGGAGCTGGCCAGGGATGAGGGAAAGCCAGTCCCACAGCACCAGCCAGGGAGGCGGAAGGGGGCAGAGCTGGGGTAGCGCAGCGGCAGCGTGCTGGCCCCAGCCCTAGTGCACCACAGTGCCAGCTAGAGGAGAGGAAGGCCCCAGTGATCAGCCCCAGCCCTGGAGTGGCACAGCACCAGCAGGGTGGGGGCAAAGGGGGATGAGGGAAAGGAGGCCAGGGGCAGTGGGCTGGACAGAGGCCTAAGGTGGGCTGGATTCAGCATGGGCCGCATTTTGCCCAACCCTGATTTAAGCAAAGGAAGAATTGTTGTTCTCATTTGACAGATAGAGAAACTGAGGCCCAGAATGATATGACTTGCTTAAGATCATACAGGGAGCCTGTGGCAGAGCAAGGAATTAAACCCAGCCCTCAAATGCTATTCTTACTAACATTTGTATGGCAGGAGCGCCTAGGAAGCCCACTGTCCTAGGCCCTAGAGTGCTTTGGCCACAAGGCCATCCTTCCTCTCAGGAAATATCGAGTCTGATGTTTCATTTCATGGAGGGCAGGGGCTGTCTCATGCATTTGGGGAGCTCTCCGTCCTGAAGAGGTAAAAATAAGAAAGACGGTCCTGTGATGAGGGCATTAGTCTAGGACTTGGAAGGCCCTGATCTGCCACAGACTCCATGTGTGCCTGTCAGCAAGTCATATAGTATGTGTGTGCCTTAATTCTCCATCTGTATAATGGGAATAGCAGTGCACTGCCCACCTTACTGGGGTGGCTATCAGCATAAAAACAATAAAGATTGTGAGATGCTCAGATGCTATAGTTTACACTCGAAAACAGAGGTTCCAAATTCTTGGATCTTTTCTTCCCAGTGTTTTAACAAAGCACCCACAAAACACACAACATAAACACGAGTTCTACAAATTAAGGAAAAATGTGGGTAGTAGGGTTGACACGTCCCCAGGATTACAGCCTCACAATAAGAGTTCTCTGGTCAGCCTCGGAGTCTTTCAGGCCAGAGTTTTTGATAACAGAAGCAAATGGAAATTAGAAATGTCAGGCTATTTTTGTAAATCATGAAGCAACAAATGAAGGAAACAAATCACCCCAGCCCTCCTTCGAGGTTACCTTTCCAACAGATTTCAGTGCCAACTCCTAGGCCTGCTCTCTTGAGGGGGTCTGTCTTCCCTGTGGACTTAGTCCAGGTCATCAGCCCTGGGTCATAACCTAGCCTGGGTATGAGCAGCACCATATCCACGTTACTCTGTCCTCACTGCTTTTACATTCCCCAAGTGTGCTGCTAGGACTTCTGGAAGCATAGCCTATAATTCTCTGTGCTGCATTAAAATCAGCTACTGATTCTTTCCCACTGAATCTGTCTGTCCTTCTGAGTTTACCTGGGGAATTGTTTGAGAGGTTTGGTAAGTAACGAGTCCACATTCCCAACCATTAATAAGCTGGATGCCCCTCCCCGCAAAAGGGAGACAACAAAAGTTTAAGTCTGTACAGCTGCAGTTGAAGAGGAGGTAGAGAGGAAGGAACTCGGCACTCAGTAGCGTGGGAAATTTCAGCCTACTTGCCCGAGGTGTTAAATGAGGAGGTCAGGCATAAAACGCGAGCAGACCAGCCCAACAGGTACTTTCAAAAGGAAAAACAGAGTCCTGTGGCACTTTTAAAGACTAACAGATTTATTTATCGCATGAGTTTTCGTGGGAGAAAATCCCACTTTGTCAGACACTTTGAAGATGGGAAACTTACAGAATGGGAGGAAATTAAATGCAGGGGAGTGTATGACATAGGATCAGGTCAGGCTGCAACAGCAAATCAAAACAGATGTTAGGATTCAAACACCGGGGAACAGCACATAGGGGAAGGAGAGGTCAAATCACCTGTTGTAATGAGAGAAAAATCTGTAGTCCCTATTTAACCCCAAGGCAATTGATTTTGATTTGCTGTTACAGCCTGACCTGATCCTAAGTCATATACTTCCCTGTATTTAATTTCCTCCCATTCTGTAAATTTCCCATCTTCAAAGCGTCTGATGAAGTGGGATTTTCTCCCACGAAAGCTCATGAGATAAATAAATCTGTTAGTCTTTAAAAGTGCCACAGGACTGTTTTTCTGCAATAGACTAACACGGCTCCCCCTTTGGAGCTTGATTTCAAAAGGAAGGCAGGCAGGCAGAACAAATCTAGGTTGACTGGGGAAACAAAAACCTTGCTGGAAACAAGTGTGACCTGGCAACACTGCGTTCAGCTCCCCGGGGGATCAATCGAGGGGGCGTTTGATTTCTGAACAATTCTTTCTGCCCTGGTTTCCGGAAACTCGTAAGATCGTTTTGGTTTCATTACTTGTGATCGAGTAACCAAACTGTCAAGATGTTGAAAAGCAGAGCTCTCTAAAATCCCAGTAGAGCAGTGCATGGGTCTGAGAGTCTCACTGAATTCCACAAGGGAAAGGGGCAGCCATTCTTTCTTAAATACTTACTGGCACCTGAGCTGAGAACCTCGTGATATTTATTCATTCATCATCCTCAACCCTGCCAAGGCAGGGCAGTGCTATAATCCCCATTTTACAGATGGGGAACTAAGGGCATAACGACACTACAAACGTTAGTGTTAGATTCATTTACAAATGCGGTGATTCGTGTCCACACTACCCTCGTTCTGGTCGAAGATGCACATGCATCCTCACCAAGACTGCTTCCACTGATTTAAGAGGGGATGTGGGGGGGGGGGCAGTGTGGTCTAGTGGATAGAGCACCGGATTGGGGCTCAGAAGACCTAGATGGACTGCGTCCTCAGATTACATCACCAAACCTCAGTAATCCTTGCCTCAACAAGGTAATTTTCTTAAATGAGATCCAAGTGATTGGGAAGGGGTCACCAAGTAGCAGTATCAATAACAATGGCCACTGGCAAAACTTCTGTGGTCCAGTGAATTGGACAGCACCCAAGAGTCGGGCAACTGGATTATATTACCTGCTCTGCCACTGACCTGCTCCTGTTACACCAAGCAAGTCATTTCCATCACTCACTTTTGCCCCAAGACACTAGTGATTGGGTTTTGGCTGTTTTGTAGCACTTTTCATCCATAAAGCCCAAAGCATTTTTCAAAGGTCAATATCAATCCCATTATACAGAGGGGGAAACTGAGGCACAGAATTGGGCCTGGTCTTCTGAGCCCCAATCCAGTGCTCTATCCACTAGATCACACTGCCCGTACTATTAAGGGGCTGTCTCTAAGAGATGTGATTTTTTTAAAAAACCAGTACAGCTACACCAGTGCAAGGCCTGGTACAGATGCAGATCTACGAGTATGGAACAGAAGTAAAAGCATCTTGATAGTGGTATAAGCGCACTCCCACTAGGGAGTACCAGCACACCCATACCAGCACAGTTAAGCAACGACTTGTTTGTTGAGACAAGCCTCGACACACTAACTCTGTAACCCCAGCTTTGTCATTTCCTTCATCACCTTTTATTGCTTCATCTCAACCACTTCCGGTTTTAAACTCACAAGGGACTCGCTCTTCTCTAGCCTCTGTAGTGCTTAATTAAGGATTTTTAAAGTTCCTCTTCAGGGGTACCAGAATTCCCTATGGGATGCTGGCCTCAGGATGCATTCCTGTCATAAGGCTTATCCTCGGTGTGTTTAACCATGCCCATGGTGGCTCCTACACTCACCCCCCCCCGTCTAAATGAAGGCCAAAAATAAGATGGGCCCTTCACCTCCTCCCCTTTAAAAAAATAACACTTATGAGAAAGCCTGAAGAGCAAAGCAAAGTTTTTGGTGATCATTCTAATGTGGGTCAAGGAGCTTATCAAATCTCACATTCATCAACTGCCTCAATGGAAGACTGAAAACCCTTCCTTCCCCTCCCAGCTCCACACTTCCATAAGGTACCTGGCCAACTAAGCAATGCTACAAGGCGCTGGTGAGAGGAGGACAGATTCCTGCCTCTCTCAAGACAGCAAACCTTTTTAAACACACTTGTACATAAATTAAGAGTCTTTTGACTGCGCTGAGTCTCTACCCACCCTCTCCCCATCTCCCGCATGCTACAACATAATCCTTTTGTAAATAAATACTCTTTCATTTGCTTTTGGCCCTATAAGTCTTTCAGGCATCTGCCTTTTTGTTGTTGTTGGCCAATCAATTCCATCACAATGTCCTGCTGTCCTAGCAAACAATTGATTCCATGCAGTGTAGCAGCTAAGCAACTGACACATCATTTGGATGAGCGCTGGTAACTGAGAATATCGGCATCAGGAAATTTGGGGGGGACCCAAAATATTAATTACTTATATGCTTGAGGTAAATTCCCCTGCAATCTCAATTTGCTACAGCATTTGCTTTAAGGTGACAAAGCGTATGAAAAAATCGGGAGGAGGGTAATAGGCACCTATATAAGATAAAGCCCCAAATATCAGGACGGTCCCTGTAAAACAAGGAGATCTGGTCATCCTAGTAAGTTTATTTCCCCCTGAACCACTCTACATTGGTGCTGCATACTGCTCTACCATCATCTCGCTCTAAAAGTGGCTGACTTGCACGGGGTTAGTGGGAAGGATTTGTGAAGTGACATATCACACATACATAAACGTACTCACACGCACTCTATCTCACCTCCCTCACGTGGCTGTGACGTTTAGGTCACATCTACCTTCGTGAGCTTACAGTGGCAGTTTTACCGACAGAGATGCACCACTGTAAAATGGTTCGCATAGCCGCTCTATAGCAACAGAAAAGCTCTCATGATAAATAATAAAGCACCCCCATGAGCAAGGGTAGCTATGTCAGCAGGAGAAGCTCTCTCACTGACACAGCACTGTGCACGCTGCCCGTTAGGCTAGTGAAACATGTCACTCAGGAGGGCGATTTGCTGATAAAAGTAGTAGTACAGACATGGCCTAAGTCAATATCAGCGAGATCCCTTTTAATCCAAACATCTCAAATCGTACTACCAGCATGGGATGAAGACCGGACCAGAGGTCCAGAAAACTTGTCTTTAATTCCAACTATGATACAACCTCCAACAGTGGACTAGGCAAATTATGCCACACCTAACCCTCAGTTTTCTCATCTGCAAAAATGGGGTATCTACATCCTATAAGATGTAGGAGGATGTCTGAAAAGCTAAGTGCACAGCACAGAGCTGGCTGACCCATTGGAAACACTAAGATATTCTGATAAAAAATTTCTCAGCAGAAAACGTGTGCTTTAGGTGGAAAATTCTGGTTTTTTGGTCAAAAATCTGAACCGCCTACAAACCAAAATTATTTTATTCTGAAATGCCACCGTGATGCCTTCTGGGAGTCATAATTCAGGTGCCTCGTGCACGCAGTCTCCTCCATGGGCCAGGCTCCCTACCAAGGCTACACGTGCCCCTTGGCCATGTGACTGCCATGATACACTGCCTCCCCACACCAAAAAGGGAGGGTAATGAACCATCACAGGAAATCTAGTCCAACCAGGCAGCCTGGTCTACAGAGGAGAAGGAGACCTTGAGACATCCAAACCACAACTCCTACAAGGCAACATGGTGGCATTACAGAATAAAAATGTGGTTTTTATTTGTTACCAAAATCTTGAAAATGGGGGGACAACAAAATTTTCTAACCAGTCCTGATACAGAATCATAGAAATTGGAAGGGACCACAAGAGGTCATCGAGTCCAGTTCCCTGCACTCATGACAGGACCAAGTACCTCCATTAAACCATCCCTGACAAGTGTTTGTCTAACCTGCTCTTAAAAACCTCCAATGTAGGAGATTCCAAGACCTGCCAAGGCAACTTATTCCAGCGTTTAATCACTCTGACAGTTAGGAATTTTCTCCCAATGTCCAACCTAAACCTCCCTTGCTGTAATTTAAGCCCGTTGCTTCTTGTTCTACCATCTGTGATTCAGAATAATTTTTCTCCTTCTTCCTCATAATCTTTTAAGTATTTGAAAACTTTTATCACATCCCCTCTCAGTCTCCTTTTTTCTAGACTAAACAAACCCAGTTCTTTCATTCTTCCCTCGTGGGTCAAATGTTCCAGTCCTCTGATAATTTTTGTTGCCCTTCTCTGGACTTTTTCCAGTTTCTCCACATCCTTTTTTAAATGAGGTGCCCAAAACTGGACACAGTACTCAAATTGAGGCCTAATCCGTACAGAGTAGAGTGGAAGAATCACTTCTCATGTCTTACTCAATACTCCCGCTAATACACCCCAGAATGGCGTTTGCTTTTTTTGCAACAGTATTACACTTCTGATTCATATTTAGTTTGTGGTTCACTATTACACCCAGAGCCCTTTCTGCAGTACTCTTTTCTAGGCAATCATTGCCCATTTTGTATGTGTGCAATGGGTCGTTCAACCCTAAGTGGAGTACTTGGCACTTATCTTTATTGAATTTCATTTTATTTCTCAGACCATTTCACTAGTTTGTCCAAATCATTTTGAATTGTAATCCTGTCCTTCAAAGCATTCGCAACCCCTCCCAGCTTGGTATCATCTGCAAAATTTATAAGTTTGCTCTCTATGCCATCATCGAAGTCATTGATAAAATGTTGAACAAAACCGGACCCTGGACAGATCCCTGCGGCACCCCACTTGTTATATCCTTCCAACATGAATGTGAACCATTAATAACTACTCTATGGAAGTGGTTATCCAACCAGTTTTTCACCCATCTTATAGTAGCTCCATCTAGTTTGTACTTCCCCAGTTTATTAATGAGAATGTGATGTGAGACCATATCAAATCCTTACTAAAGTCTAGATATACCACATCTACCGCTTTCCCTCTATCCACAAGGCTCACCACATCATAGAAAGCTATCAATTTGGTTTGACAGATTTGTTTTTGACAAATCCATGCTGACTAGCCCTAAGCACCTTATTCTTATCCAGATGTTTGCAAATCGACTCCTTAATTAACTGTTCCATTACTTTTCCTGAAGTATTATGCCCTGGGTTTGTTTCAGCCACCACAATTTTTTCTATGAACACACATTTGCTATATTTTGCACCAGACACAAAAATCAGGTATTCTTCTATGTGCACTAAGCAGAAAATAAACCTCACTCTACAGCATCTCTGTCCCCAGGTGCTTTGAGAACAAATGATTTGTTCCAATCCTGCAACTCTCATTCTCAAACCAACAGACAATTCTGGGAATGAGCCTAGTTTCTCTATAGGGCTTTCGGATCTTGAGCTCTAACTGGTGGAGGTTTTCAGCAGCTTATTTTCCAAGAGACAAGAGATACAGTGAGGACTGAATAATATGTTCTGCCTTTCTTCCAAAAATCCCCAAAGCACTTGACAACTTTTTAAGAAACGATGCCAAGGTACATATGCAGGCACATGAAAGGTGCTGTTCAGCGAAAAGATTGTCGCTCATTGTGTGTCTGAACAGTGCCTAGCATTGGGCCTGGATCTTGGTTGGGTGCTACCATAATACAAATTCATAAAAAAAGCTGTCCGTTGAATGCAGCCAGCTCTGGTGCATTATGCTGCAGCAATGCTATCAACCATTTAGGACTGGAAAGGAGGATATAACCACACCATCGCACGGGGAATTAATCTATCTATCTATGGGTTTCTACATTGCCGCCCAACACTATAGTATCTGAGCATCTTAAAGTTCTCTCAATTTAAGGTGACAAATTATAGTTATCCAACCATTTGCCAAATCATTGGAACTAATTGCCCCTGCTTTGGGAGACAGCCAAGAGCCATTAGGTATGCCTAGCCATGCTCTTGGCCTGTGGAACATATTCCCAGAAATATCCTGAATTAAAATCAAGTCAACACAGGGTCAGTCAGCAAAAACACATCAAAAATTTGAGAGCACAAGTGCTTCTGACCTCACATTTTCAAAGTGTCCCATGAAGAACATCAGTAAGTTACCTCAATGTGACAACCTCAGCAACTAAGCCATGTAAAGATTGGTGTCTGTTTTTTTAAATGAGCCATGCAGAGTTGAAACTGCACAAGCATTGTTTTCTGCTAGGCCAACTGCACAGAAACCTGATAAATATTAGCTGGACAAAATTACAAGCAAAGGGGGTAGCTATAATTCAAGTATCTACAAGAAACAGGTATCTATTCAGAGCCTAAATGATTTATTTATTTATTTATTTTAAAAGGCCTAATGAAAATTCAGTATCTAGTATTTGACACTTCATCATTCAGGGACTGGTTTTACAGCTTGTATTCAGTGGGATATTGGCAGAATGCCTTATCTGCTGTAGTTCACATGCAGATTTTTCAATGTTTCAGATAGGTGGGTTTAAAAACATGTTTAATGGTATTTTGTAAGGATTATTCAAAGAGGTGAAAAAAGTGTCTTTTATGCCAAAAAACTACTGTGGTAACAAGGCAAAGGCATCACTTACCATATGGTACTGAACTTAATTTAGAATTTAACTGCTTTCTGCAAAAAATAAAATAATGACTGAAATATGAGTTACTGGGCCACTAGTTCACTGACGCATGTGTCCAAAACACAGTCTTACCCCCAATCTACTTGCCAAATGCCAGGACAGATCAACACAAATGGCTGTCACCTAATCAATTAGCATCCATCCCTCTCCAAGGGTAAGATCTGAATAATTAAGGTAAAGATTTTCCTCCAAAAAATTCATGCAGTACCAAAATGCTAAACCGCCAAAGACAGCCCAGCTCAGCAATCTGTATTCTACAGATAACATAGCAAAATGAGCTAGTTTTTCCCAAGAACTAGCTTGCCTTACAGCAGAAGCTCCCAAACTTTTCGGCATCACACCTCCTTTCTGATTTTTGAGAAACCCTCACACCTCCCCACCTCTCCTTTACCATCATCCAATCCCCTTTTAACAAAAATTCAATTAGTAATTGTACAATTAAAAATAACCACAAATAGGTTTTCTTGACGCAAAAATTTTTTGCTATGAAAATTTCACAGCCTTGTGCCCCCATGGATTTTCTTCACACTCCCCCCTTAGGGGGCCACATCCCTCAGTTTGGGAACCACTGCCTTGGAGAACCACCTGTATTCAGCAACTGATTCCTTCGCTGGTGTCTCAAGGGGCACCTTAGAAATTAGAAAATCCATTTTAAAGATGAAGATAACAAAATTTATGAAGACGTAATTCTCAAGGAGTTCTGAACTCAGCCGGAGACCTGGCTCTCTCAGAGGTTGATTTCTAAAGGTCTAGGCATGCTACAAAATAACTAAGGCAGGGCATCCAATCACAATTGTAAACAGACACACCCCGCCCCCCCGCACACACACACACCATGCTCTGTAATTGGACGAAAGCCTAAGAGCTAGATGAACCCCTGTCTTCAATGGCAACTTCAGGTGTGTCAGAACCAAGTCCCACAGCTCAATCATTATTACAGGAGTGCCCAGAGGTCTCTCTTGGGACCCTACTGTGCTAGGAGCAGTACAAATATGTAGCTAAGCGCCTTAAGACAAGGACTATTTCAGTGTAAGTGTACTTCGGTGTTGTCTACCCCTTTCAGGTAACATACAAGCCCCATATGTGCTTACTTGCGCTAGAAAGCTAGAAGCCCAAAATTTGGCACACAACCCCCCACCCCCAGAGCTAAAGGTTATTGGCACACCCACCCAAAAAAAAAAAAAAAAGCCCCCCAGAGCTAAAGGCCTGTGAAGGCCACTACGAAATGATATCAGTATAAAACGGGCTATGTCTACACTAGCACTTATGTCACTCAGGGGCATGACTATTCTCCTCCCACATGAGCAAGTCACACAGATGGCGCTGTACACACTGGCACTTATGTCGGCAAGAGCAGCTCTCCCACTTGACACTGATGATGTCGCTCATGGGGGGGCGTTATGCCGATGGGAAAGCTCTCTCCCATCAGCAGAGAACAACTTCACCTGACATGCTGCAGCTGAATCGATACATGGCCTAAAGTCACTCGCTGTGAAAATGCCACACACCTATGCGCCACAGTGAAACTGACCTAATCCCCAGCGCAGACAGGAGCATTGGTAATGTCTTCACTGAAGTGCTACAGTGGCGCTGCTGTAGACAAGGCCTAAAACTGCACGGACATTATCTTTTAAGCAATGTGTACAATACAATGTGTAATTTAAAGCGGAAGCTAAGAAACGTCCTCTTTCAACATATTTCTTTTTCCACACACAGAAGTGTGACCAATCCAGTATGTTGACCATATGAAACTATACTAAAAACCACAAATGCCTTTCCTTCACCCTTCTGAAAGCAGCCTACACAGCCTTTTTTACCCAGAGCTCATACTTCATACGGTCACCTCACTAAACAAACGTGGATTAAAAGGCAAGACGTCACACACTCTTACAATGACGTTTCCCCTATAGTGGCCAAATGAGGCCAGATTGCACTGATACACCTAATTTCCCCTCTATTACGGTTTTGTCTTCACTATGTAAAAAGATTTTTCCTTAAGTCATGTAGCTAATACAAATACATGTGAAGATAAGGCAGTTTGTAGTTTTAACAAGAACAAGTTGGTTAGGTAAAAGATATGTGAGACTCTAGGTTTACCCCAACCTGCTACTCATGTTAAAAACCACAAACTGTCTTGTCACTAGAATTTGACCTCATGTTAGCTAACACGGGTTAAGGACAAATCCTTTATTTCTTAACAAAGATGCACCCTCGAGGGGAACTTCGTTTAGATTAGACATAGAATTTAGGTTTTTATTATTAAAACAAGTTTTTAAAATACCAAAACAATTCATTTAATATAGGTGCCTTCGCAGCAACCTCATAAGCTTGGTCACAATACCCTCAATGCTGTACCAGAGCCAGAAAGTGAAAACTGGCAGTAAGAAGTGAAAATGACTCATCTGTTTTAATTGTCCAACCTGAGCTAAGTGCAAAAAAGTAAAGACTGTGGATGATAAAAATAATAAATAAATTAGCTTAACAGTGAAAGATTTTATTTTTTTTTAAATTTAAGTAGAGCGGGGAAGAATTTTGTAAACATCAGTTTTGATTAAAAACAGGTCAACTCAGAGTGTGTTCAGACCTGCTACAGTTTCAGTCACAAACCAGGACTCTGATCCTACAATCAGATCCGTGATCCATAGGCCTCCCCCACAGAATGGCTACCACTGATTTGGTTTTCATTCCAGGAGAAGTCTGCATTAATGACAGAAAAAGAACAAACAAGAAACTTAATTTAATGAATTGAATGAACCTTGGAGAAAGGTAAGAAAGATAAGCTAGATGTCAGGTGCTAGTGAATAAGAGATACACTCCTCAAACCTCTCTGGTCTAATTCGACATAGTCTACACAAATTCCAAAGGGGTAGCCGTGTTAGTCTATTGTAGAAAGACAACAGAGTCTTGTGGCACTTTTAAAGACTAACAGATTTATTAATTGCATGAGCTTTCGTGGGAGAAAATCCCACTTCGTCAGACGCTTTGAAGATAGGAAAGGCATTTAATTTCCTCCCACTCTGTAACTTTCCTATCTTCAAAGCACAAGTGGGATTGTGGGAAGTGGGATTTTCTCCCACGAAAGCTCATGCGATTAATAAATCTGTTAGTCTTTAAAAGTGCCACAAGACTCTGTTGTATAGTCTACACAGTTTATGATACCTCTAGTGTATGATTTTGACCCCTCTAATTATAGCAGTAAAACCCCTAGTGTGGCTGCAGTCATAGCTTACTCCTCTTCCCCTTAACAAACATAGCCCCAAGCCCACTTCACAAAGCCACAAGCCAAACCACGTGGAGTTATATAAACCTGAACTTCAGGGGGCATTTGTCATTCAGAGCAGAGGGAAATGCAAGCACTTGGAGTTTTTAAAGAGAACAAGAAACAGAGGAGAATTAAAAATGGGCAGCTTCCAAAGGAGGCCTCTGGAATCCAGATAACCATGTCATGTGCGACCAAGCACAGAGCAGACAGAGTCAGGCTACAGGATTTGTCATGCAGAAAAAACAGCCAGAGGGCTAACAGACATTTCTAACTTGGGCCCCAGTCACCATTTATCTCAAGTACACAGAGTGCCAGGGAGAGGTTTGTGTGCCATGGACATTTTCAGCAGTAGGTGGTGATAGGAAAAATCCTTCCCGATTCCTAGTATGCAATATGCTTCCATAGAGGAGGTGGGTGTGGTGTGTATGTCATAATTCCCTTCACTGCTGCCACATTAAAAGAATATTTGGCATTTCTATAGCACCTTTTATCTGAGAATTTCAAGTGCTTTACAACATTAACCAATTCTCAACTGCACCAAGAGGAAGTCAAGGATCAGTTCTACTTTGAGTTCCAAAGGGGTGGCCGTGTTAGTCTAGGTCAGCAAAACAAACAAGGAGTCCTGTGGCACTTTTAGAAACTAACAAATGTATTTATTGCATGAGCTTACGTGGAAGAAAATCCCACTTTGTCAGACGCTTTGAAGAATCTTACACTCTAATGGCCAGCAATACACAATAATATGAATCCTTCACATAAAGAGTCTGGCGAAGTGGGATTTTCTCCCATGAAAGCTCATGTGATAAATAAATCTGTTAGTCTTTAAAAGTGCCACAGAACTCTGTTTGTTTTCCTGCAATAGACTAACACAGCTACCCCTTTGGAACTTCACTGGGACGGGAACTGTCACTAGGATAGGTCATTAAACAGAAAATGCCAGACAGTAAGGCTATGTCTACACTTACCAAAATTAGTTCAAATTAGTTAATTTGAACTAATTCGAACTAATTTAATTTTAGTTCGAGCTAAGCAAGTGCCATGCATGGCACTTGCTTAGTTCAAATTAATCAATTGCATTGAGCTCAATGTGCTGGTTAGTTCGAAATAAGCGCTTAGTTTGAATTAACATGGCCACATTGGTTAATTCGACTAACTAGTTCGAATTAACCCTTAGTTCGAAAAGTATAAGCGAATTTATTAGTTTGAACTAATGAAAGCCTAGTGTGGCCAAGGCTTAAGTTAGTTCGAATTCGAATTAAGCTTCCTTAATTTGAACTAACTTGCCAATGTAGACATAGCCTAAAAGTCTGAGCACATAGCAGTATCTCATCTACATGGGAATGCCTTTTCCATAAAGCTTAGTGTGACTTCAAACAGCAGTATAACCCTTTATTCCTGTAGCCTTTTCTTGTTTTAGCTTATTTTGCTTGAGAAGGGATACAAGATGTACTGAAAAAAAGCCACTCTTGCACCACAATAAGAGGAAGAGAAAAGCTATACCACCATAACCAGTGTGGCTTTCCCAAGCAGACAGGGCCCAGAAAGAACACTCATCCCATTCCTGAGACTCTGGCTAAATTCCATCTCATTACTCTTACAATAACTCCCTGTACCACTTATGATGCTCAAACCTAGGGTATTCAGCCCAATACAGGAGTAACTGACTGAGCTTCTCTGACCTATGGTATGTGGAAAGTCAGCCTACCTAATCCCTTCTGGCCTTTAAGGGTATGTCTTGAGAGTCAGCACCGGCCTTATCTGGGTGCCCAACCTCCCTTCCATCTCACATAGACAAAACTCTCTCTCTTCAGGTCGGTGGTGTTTTCAGCCTGGCTAGCTGACCCGCTTGGGGATGTTGGTTACAGCCCAGATTACCTTTCATTCAGGCCAGTAAGCAGTAATCTGCCCACTTTGCAGCAAAGACATGGACGAAGTCACTTGAACGCTGGTAGGCCAACGCCCTCCCACAGTTCCCCCATGTGCTCAAGAGAACAGACAAGTTCTTCCACAACTCACTGGGAAAGAATTACAGAGCTACTCAGATCACTGCAGCACAAAGACCCACAGGATACGCCCCTGAGAAGTCCAGGGGACAAGTACAAGACAGCATAGCACCAGTGAGAACACCGTGACTAGCACCGGACTTTGCAGAGGCTGCTCACACTCAGGCTGGGCTAATGCAGGTGTTCAGAGCCAGATGCCAATCACCCAGACTAACTGCAGGGACTACCGGTATATGCTCTCATCTCGAGCAACTCCTCCCTCCCTTTCAGCATTCACAGCAAATACATTTTCTTCATCAGCTCCAAAGTCCATCCTTGCACCCCACAGCTGGATCTCTTGGTCAAGTCCTTCCTTCCTCAACCACTTCAGCCTCCGACACACTCGCTACCCCACGCCAGATACTAAAGTCAACTCCCTTGTCTGTCAATTTGGTCACACCATGCCCTGCTGAACTCCAGCCTGCCTTTTGTTACAGTAACATCAGCACATCTCAACAGCCCTAATTAGGGATGGAAGGGGCCAGCTGGGAGGCTGGCTAACAAGCCAGGAACTAGGAACAGCTGTGGGAGCTGGGAGGCATCTAAAAACTCCAAGGAAAAGGAAGCTGGGAGGAGGAACAGGGGAAGCTCCAAGAGGAGACTGTCTCTGTGGACTTCTATATATAGACAGTGGTGGGCAACCCATGCGTGAAGCACAAGAGTGGTTTGGATGTGGTTTGTGGAAGCTGAGGGCTGGAACAGCAAGGGGGGGCCAAACATGGACTACTACAGGAAGTAACTTGTTCAAGGTCACCGAGTAGGCCAGTGGCAGAGACAGGAACAGAAGACTTGTTTCCTGAGTCCCAGTCCAGCACTCACTCTATCCCCAAGGCCACACTGCATCCCTTGGTACTTGGTCACCTCCTTTATGGTTTATGTAACTTAGCGCTTCCCTAGTTTAGATTCACCTGCGCCTCTGCCTGCCAACATTCCTACCTTTATGCTTCCCCCAGAGTCATCTCTGTGCTCCCTAAACATGGTTCAACGTTCTCAACATTGGCAAGAGCTATGCTCCCTCCCATTTTAAGTTCCTCTTAAAAGCCCCAAGTCCACTGTGCTGACTACAGTGGATTTTCCTGACATGTATAAATTCCCTTCCTTCATTCCCCTTCCCAGACCTCCATCTGCCCACTGTGAGTGACTCTAACATGGCCTGGCCACCCTTGTGTGTCTGAAAGTACTTAGACTGCGGACAGTAACACAAAGAATGAGAATTTTATATTCTAACAAATAATTTAGCCAAATTATACACACTAATGTTAAGTATTACTGAACAAAGATTTAATTGGTTCTACAGACAAACATATGAGTTCCATTCAAACTAGCGTCATACAGGACAGTACATTTCCCCACAGAAAAGAACAGTAAGAGCTTTACGTAGCAGTCTAATCTTTAAAGTGCTTTATAATCATTAACTAATTAAGAATGTGAGACTCCAGCAAGACAGGTAGATATAATCGCCCTTTTACTGATGGGGAGGCTGAGAATTGACTTGCTCAAGGACATAGAGTGAATCTGTGACAGAGCTGGGCTTAGAGTTCAAACCACTAAATCATGCAGGCAGATGATGAATAAAAAATACAAGGCAGAATCTACAACACTTTGCAATTCTACAGTACTTCCAAAGTGGATCTTCAAATGGCTTCATAGCATTCCTCCCTCTTGAGGTTAGTTTACCAGCATTTTACTGAGCAGTGGACTGAAATTAACATAGGTTTCCTCCTTTTCTTCTCATACCAATGATCAGTCAACCCTCAGCTGAGTCAGGAACATGACTCGGGAATCTTGACTCCCAGTCCCCAGCCTGGACTCAAAAATGGCCAGAAAAGACAGAGCCATGTTCGGATGCAGCGTTTCCTATCAAACATTCCCAGCAGCAAGTTTTTAAACAGTGAAGTTAATTTACCTAAGAACACGGAGGAATCTCTGTTACTTGAAGTCTTATAATCAGGATTGGCCGTCTTTCTAAAAGTTATGTTTTAGCTGTAACAAAAGTTCTGGGCTGAATGCAGGAATCACTGGGTGAGGTTTTATGATTGTCCTATGCAGAAGGTCATATTAGATTGCCACAGCGGTCCCTTCTGGACTTGAAATCGACAGCTTACCACGGAGGAACACATTTGCAAGACTCTGGATCTTTAAAGTCTGATTTGGAACTTTGAGCAACTGAGGTCTGATCAGTCCTCTTGAGAGCCTTCTATTCCTCTTCAGACACTCAGCTGGGGCCAGGGGAGGTAAAGAGACGGGCTACAGAGGAACTGTTGAGATAATCTCTGCCAAGAGGAGCAGTTCCTAAGAAGGGAAGGGAGTGACCAAAAACATTTTGCAAACAAGCCTACCTGGCTACAGCAGGCAAGGTGCGTTTTGACCTTAAAATAGCAGCAGCGTTCATTCTCAGACTTCCTTTGGGAACTACAGAGTAGCTGCTCAGAGCGGCAGTTATTTCAGAGACAGGAAGGAGTACTGTTATCAGAACAAGTCTTTAGTCAGGCTGGTTTAACAGGTAGATTAAAAAATTGCTGCTTTAAAGACAGTGATGCATAGCTGACTAACTGGGCTGATTCAGCTCTCATACAGGTAGAGGTTGCCAGGATTTACCCCACCCCATAGCAAGTACAAAACTGTGCAATGTGCACACAAGGGAAGCCATTGTAGCTCCCATGGCTGGAAACTGGGACAGGGCAGAGCACTGGAGAATATATTTCAGAGACAACCTCATCACTGGTTTTGCAGAGTAGTGCAGGAGGGAGATGGGCTATGATGTCTAATAGGGCTTTTCTGTCTCACCCAGCTAGGATTCCAAAACTCAATGGATGTATTGCTTCAAACTCTGTGGAACTGGCTTTTTCTTGCTAACAATCTGCAGAGCAAACCCTTTTTACTCAGTGCAAAGCTTCACAAATGTGATCAGCAAGAACTCTATGGCCACAAGGATGAGGCATCAGCAGGTATGAGTACAAGGGCCACTCACAGGATGAACCAGCTTGAGGGGAAAATAGAGGCCAGTGATTAAGGAACTGAAGTCTCACAATTCCTAGGTGGTGCAAGTACTCCGCTCTACCTCAGACTTCCTGCATGACTTTGGGCAAATCTGTTAATGTCTGTACCTCAGTTTTCTCACTTTTACAGCAGGAATAGCAGCAATGCCCTGCTATTGTGAAGGTAAATGCATGAAAGGTTTTCAAGTGCTCACGTATTACAGCAATGGAGGCCAGGTAAGCAGAGTGATTTTGGAGATTCTGTAGTTTGTAAAGCAGGCTGCTTTAGTTTGTGAATTCTCTGTAGCACAGTCTCCTTTAGACAAAGCCAGATACTGTCTGCAGAGCTCTGAAGCCTATGAGGCAAAACTTAAGCGAAACCATCACAATGGTACCACACCGTCAGGCACACCACAGCAGCCCAGTTGTCTACATTACCCAAGATAGAACCCAGGCTCTCATTCCAACAGGAACTTCAATCAACTGCAGTTGTTCCAGCAATTTAAAAGGGAATCTTTTATTGCATCTCCCCAGAGTAGCATTATGACACAGCTCTTATCAATGAGCACTTCACAAAAGCAGGGCTGTGTCATTATCCTCATTTTACAGATGGGAAAGTGAGGCACGGAGCAGGGATGGGACTTGTCCAAGGTCACCCTGCAGGCTAGGGGCAGAACCAGGAACAGAAGCCAAGTCTTCTAGTTTCAGTCCAGTGCTGTACCCACTCTGCCTCATAAGACAGGCTGGATGACACTTCCATTACACCAGAGCTATACCAGGAACAGTACGCCTTGTCTGTGTTCCCATGGTTGCACTCAAGCAGGCTACCAACTGAAGCTGTGCCTGTGTTTGGATGAAGTTCAAAGAAATTGCCAGACAGGATCAGACCCAAGGCCAATCTAGACCAGTAGTCCATCTCCTACAGCAGCTAGCATCAGAAGCCTCAGAGGAAGGTATGAGAACAGGGGACAGATGTGAAATAATCTACCCCTCCATAGGTTTCATCCTAGTCACTAAGGAAGGCTAAAACATGAGGTTTAATATCACTTAAACCAGCTTCCCCCCCCTACCCCAATAAACTGTAACACTATGGATATTCTTGATCAGGGCCGGCCTTGAGGAGAGGGGGCGCGAATGGGGCAATCGCCCCAGGCCCCACGGTTACGTGGGCCCCGCGGCCCCCCAACAGCCACGCTTCCCCCTGCTCCCCGCTGCCTTGTGAGCCAAAGGCAGCGGGGCAGGCCAGGAGCGCTTCCCCCGGCCCCTGGGCCGGCCCTCCTCCCCGCCCCCAGGACGGAGCATGCAGGCCCAGGGGAGGGGCAGCCTGCCCAACACCTGTGGCCCTGGTCGTGATCTCGACTGGGGTCAGCTGCTGGCGAGGGGCCTTGGTTCCCCAGTTGGGGCAACAGCTGCGGCAGCCTGGGGTCCCGGCTGGGGCAGCAGAAGCCGGGTCTGTGGATGGCCTCGGCTTCCCCGCGGCCACGGCTCTGGCTCCCCGACCCATGGCTGTGGTCCCAGCTCCCCGCCACCCGGGCTGCAGCTCCCAGCCTTGGCTTCTGGGGCTGGCTCCCCAGGGGGCAACCAGGGTCCATGGGGGGCGGAGCAGGCCGGCCTGCCGCACTCCCCACCAGCATGGGGGGGGGGCGGGGGAGCAGGGGCGGCCAATTGGCCCTGGGCCCCACTCCCCCCTAGAGACGACCCTGTTCTTGATACCCATGTAAATATCTAATCTCTTTTGGAACTGCCCTCAATGACTTCCTGTGACAGCAGAGACTGAGGCAGAATAATACTAAAGCCAAAGGAAGTAGGTGCTGACAGACGACTACACACATTTTTCTAGTGTTCACATTATTTATTTTATTTCATAATTGCAAAAACTACTGTATGTTTGATCTGACGACTGCACACGCACACGCGCACACAGGTGGTCAAGAAACATTCATTGCAAAACGAACGGGAAGGTAACAGAACGTCCCATATGAATGACGGCCCCATTCTCAAAACAAAGGAAGTTTAAGCTGGATAATGTACAGGAGAGGCTTACTAAACAAAAAGAACACATGTAAACAGACTAGCCAGCCAGCCCATTCAGGTAGATCAATTCAAAGTTCATTCAGACACAACAGCTCCTTGCCTTGACACAATTTGTCTAATAGGCTGGTGAGGTTTGCAAGTGTTTAGGCTTCCTGATAAATATGAAATGCAGCACTCCAAAAACATTGCCACTATTGCCTGGAAGTCCAGCATTAGCACAAGAAATGATAAAGCAGTCTGTGTTTTTACCAAAAGCATTTCATACCAAGCCAGTAATTTTAGCTCTCAATGGTTACAAAAGTTACCAAGGGAAGAAGGCTAAATTCAAGAAAAAACAGAGCTAAGCATCAGCCATTGGGGAACTTTGAGAAAACACAATGTCATTAGATTAGAGAGATGCTTTCCATGGAAACATCAGAATGACTTGCTTACTTCGCAGTTCAAGGCACTTCCAGATAAGAAACACCTATGGTCTTTATGAGCTTCCATCCAGCCAAACATGTCTAAACCAGTGGTTTTCAAACTTTTCTTCTTGGGACCCAGTTAAAAGAAAAATCATTTATGCCTGTGACCTAACAATTACATCTTTGAGCGAATTCCAGAGGGGTAGCCGTGTTAGTCTATTGTAGAAATAGTGCCACAGGACTCTGTTATCTTTGAGCGATGCACTCCAGTCCCTGGCAGCAGCAGCAGGTGGTGCCATGACCCAGCACCTGAGGGTCTGTGACCCAGTACTGGGTCCCGCCCCTAAGTTTGAAAACCACTGGTCTAAACCATCACCCCCACCTAATAAATGAATCCAGATCTCGAGTTTCATTTTATACTGAGAAAAAAAATGGACCAGTACTGTGCATATCTGACATCAGACTCCGATTCACAAGACAGGAGATACAGCACAACTTTCTCAGCTTAATGGAACCTGAGGGTTAGCAGAAAGGACTGCGAGTCAGGACTTCTGGCTCTATTCCCAGCCCACTCACTTGCTACATGATCTGTCTGAGTGCGAGACTGTGGTAACTGGAGGGGGTGGGGTGCTATTCCTGGCATATTTTGCTCCCTAATACTTGGAATATTTTACCGCTCAATCTAAATCAAATGGTCTCAAATTTAATTTAAAAAGTGAAGGGAGATGGACCAACTTTTTTGTCTCATGAGCACACCATCACACAGACCCCCTCCCAGTCACAAATATCCCTTCAACTTTCTGGCATCTGCAGACCTGGAAGAGTCATATTAGGAAGTATTTAATATGCTCAGATCTTCTTTCAGCAGGAAGAGGTAGTGCTATGCAAGCCCCGATTCTGCACTGCTAGTGGTATGCCATGGATCACGGCTGAGACACCAATGGAACTTGATATTAGAGATGGGCATCTTATAAATGCTTCTCAGAATATTGTACAAGCCAGATAACATCACTGTGCTTTCTTGTTTGCATTATGATAGCACCAGTGACTGCAACAGAGATCAGAGGACTATTGTCCTGTGTTGTACAAACACACTGGGGAACTGCGGCACAGAAATTATGTGACTAGCCCAGTGTCAGAGGGGTAGGAGAAACGAAGGGTGGTGCAGTGATGAGCGTGAACTCAAGAGACTCCAGTTCAATTCCCCACTGTCACTGACTTCCCTAACATCAAACAGCACCTCAGTTCTCTATCTGTCACAGGACAGAGGTGCTCAGATACTTGGGAATGGGGACCATAAAAGTACTTTACATAGCCTGTGGCAGAAGCAGCAATCAAAACCAGATCTCCAGAATCCCATCCCACAAAGAAACCCTGTCTCTGTTCAATTCAGCCCCCTGCAAAAGGCGTCAAGTGATTTATCCCTTCCTGACAGGCAGGTCCTATTGCTTAAGGAACTAGTATCTGTAAAGGAGAGGCAGTATGTTTGTCAGGTGCTGTGCCCAGGCTCTTCAGCATTGGCTTTATTTGTAGCCACTGCAAGTACAGGAAGTTCCCATCCACCAAAGACAAACCACCACTGAGCACTAACTGGTCCAGGCACACCAGCCCGTACCAAGACCAGCCTAACCGGTTCAGCAAGCATTGCCCTATTCTTCTGCCTCCTCCTAGAGCAGAATAAAGCTCTGCAGCTGGGACTCCCTCATCACGTGACAGTTCAGCAACAAGCTAATTTTTACCCCTTACACTTCACACTTCTTCTTAAAGCAAGGAAACAGAACAGTCAGTTGGGATTCATGAGGACGCTCCATTTGTTTCTGCCCCCGGAAATTTATCACATAAATGTCAGGGATAATAAGGGGAGAGAAAAAATAGCAATATTAGAAAAATGCCAGAAGAAGAAAGACATCTGCAAATACAGCTTCCAGCAGGAATTGAGAAACTCAGGACTGGAAGAGACAATAAGAAAAACATCAGTCTTGCTGGACACATGTGGGAGACTGTGTGTCTAGTAGTTAGCTAGCACAAGACTCCTGGGTTTACTCTGCTGCTAACTCTTTAGCTATCTCCTAGGCTGTCTCTGAGGAAAATACTGGTATAGTTTATAGCTGGTACAGTTATATCTCCAAAGAAGTGCCTTAGTTCCCCCTTCCAGTACAGGAATAGCTGTATCAGTATAAGGCATTTTGATACCAGTATATCCCACATTAGCATTTCTACCAGTTTAACAGTCAGAAAAAAATTACATCCCCAACTAACACAGCTATAAAAGTATAGTTTTCAAGTGTCAGCCAGGCCCAAATCGCTCATATCTCAATTTCTGCATAAGAAAAATGGAAGTAACACTGATTCGCTCTCTGCAAGGATTAATATCTGTAGAGTGCTGAGAGATCCCTGAAGGAAAGGTGTACAGAAGCACAAGGCATTGCATACACATTCGTAGACATTTTTGTAAGTCTTTCAAATTTTCTGATACTGAAACCTCTTGAATGAAAATGAAAGAAAACAGAAAGGGGGTAGGAAATGGTAGGTGACAGTTCAACAAGGAGTTAGACCCTGAATCTGAAAGCTGTGTTTAGATAGTACACTCTTTGAAACAAAACAAATAAGGAATCCTGTGGCACTTTTAAAGGCTAACAAATGTATTTATCACATTAGCTTTGAGGCAAGAGTCTGTCTTCCTACACAACTGTGAAACACCTAACATGCCTTGGGGCCATACATCAATAGGAGGCAAGGCTGCAGTTAACTTAGCAATTTACGCTCACCTCACACCACGGGAAATCACCACACCTTCAATCTCCTACCAAAGAAAAAACAGCTATGCACACATAGCATCAGCAATCAGCTTGTTTTAGAATTCATAGTGCATCCTTTGATGGGAAGTAGCAGATAGGCTAGTGTTTCTCAACCGGAGGACGGAGGGTGTCACAGGATGGGTTAGGCAGGGGTCACAAGCAAGGCTCAGGCTAGGGATCTCAAACCAGGCAATTACCTGGGTACTCACAAAGCTAATTTACATGTTTCAGCCCCCATATCCAAAGCCCCGAACTTGGTGAAACAAACAAGGAGTCCTGTGGCATTTTTAAAGACTAATGAGTTTATTTCTCACGTCTGACAAAGTGGAATTATGCCCACAAAAGCTCATGTGAGAAATAAACTTGTTAGTATTTAAAAGTGCCACAGGACTCGTTTGTTTTGCTGCAATAGACTAACAGGGCTATCTCTCTGGAATTTAAGATGGGGCGGAATTACAGGCAGAGGTGAGGTTT